>PVKZ01007618.1:0-21593 GCA_004027375.1 Macroglossus sobrinus | reverse complement strand
TCTGTGCATTTTTATTGATGAGTTCAGTCAATATACATTTGGGGTGATTATTGAAATATGAGGTCTTCTTATACCATTTTATCTTTGCTTTTCTGGTAGCTTGGTGTTTCCACTGCTTCATTGTCCTTGTGTTTCTGTTCTCTTTATTTTATTTGGCTTTACAGATTTTCCCTTGTCCTTCTTGTTTTTTGTTATATACTTCATAAAATTCTGAATCTTTGGTGTGTGGTTACTATTACAATTATGAACAGGATAGTTATATATATATATATATAGTCATCCATTTTCTTCTACGTGTACATTATCTCCATTCCACTTTGGGAATTTGATCTTTGAATCCTCCCCTTTTCAGTCATTGTTGTCTGAATGTCATTACTATTTTGCTATAACAATTCTCTTATTATTATTTAAGCTTATAATGCCCTGTTCTTAGTAAGGATTGCACTCCTCTGCTTCTATTTGCCTGCCAGATGGTCACTTTACTCCTAATTATGTTTTGTGTGTTTTTTGTTTTTTTCATTTTGTTTTAGGTGAGCTGAGCCCTTTCACTATTTCTTGTAGTCCAGGCAGGTCTCATAGTGGAGAATTCCTTCAATTTTTTATGTCTGGAAAGGTCTTTATTTCTCCTTCATATCTAAAGGAGAGCTTAGCTGGATATATTATTTATTCTAGGCTGGTCATTCTTTCACTTAATAGTTTAAATATTTGATTCCATTCCTTTCTGTCATGTAAGGTTTGCGCTGAGAAGGCCAACAATGATTTAATGGGTTTTCCTTTATAAGTCATTGTTTTCTTTTCCCTAGCTGCTCTGAGAATTCTTTCTTCATCGATGATTTTTGATCATTTTAATACATTGTGTCTGGGAGTAAGCCTTTTTGAGTTGAGGTAATTGGGTGTTCTGTTGACTTCACTGAGTTTTTTCAAAAGTACCATCCTGAATTCTCTGTTATTTAAGTGCATATTTCTGTGTGTGTAAACTTATTTTCTGGAGATTTTTCTCTTTCTTTCTGAGATGTCTTGTCACCTTGGTTGTTCGTGATGTTTAATGGACTTTTCTCCTCCTAGGCATTAATGGATGTGTATTTTACTTTTTTTCCAGAAAGTAGATTTATTAAAATCTCTCTTTAGCCCATTGCAAAGGATGCCCTTTTTTTTGGTTTCCAGTATGTGGCGTTTAAGCCTCTTGGATCACTGCTTTATATTAAGACTTAATAGTGCCTTTTTATTTTCTTATAGATATTTACTGATGCTCGCTCCCCTCAGTTTCAGTCCCTGTCATTGTTAGCAGAAGTTTTGGTAGCATTTACTCAGATTCCCTTGGGACTGGGGACTAGGATTGGGACTGGGAGGGAATGGGGGAAGGTTTCCTTTGAGTTGGTAGATGGGAGATGCAGCTCAGCCTCTGTTTTGCAACTATAGTGGGTAAAAGTCAGCTGTTGTATTTTTGCCCTCCAGTTTCTCTGCTTCTGCCCAGATTACTGGGCCCTGCCACTGGCTGCATGGAACTTACAACTCTCCCAGACAGTGCTGTTCAGGGAAGTCACTGTATTTCTGCTCTTTCTGTCATCCTACAGGGAGCTCCAGTGGCTATGAGAGGCAGCTTCTTTATTTCTCCCAGTCCACTGCCTGGCACCCTGGATTCTGACCTGTGGTAGCTCTTATGCGCAGATTCCACACTCAGACGTGATAGTATGAAGTTTATATGATTTTGTTGAGTTTTAGATGTTCAGCTTATTGTTGTTTCAAGCGGAGGGATCTGAGGTTGTTTCTCACTCTGCCATGTTTCTCCAAACTCTTTGTGGCAGTTTCTTAAATAAGATAATGGTGAAGTTTGCCACATCAGTTGATTCTTACTTTTATGAACAGTTTCTCTGTAGCATGCAATGATGTTTGCTAGCATTTTACCCACAGTAGAACTTTAAATTGGAATCAATCTGTCTGCCATTTTATCAGCTAAGGAAGTGTATGTAATATTCTAAATCCTTTGTTGTCATTTTAGTGATCTTCATAGCATTGTCACCAGGAGTAGATTCCATCTCAGAAAACCACTTGCTTTGCTCATCCAAAAGAAGCAACTCCTTATCCATTAAAGTTTTATGAGATTACAACAGTTCAGTGACATCTTCAGGCTCCATTTCAAGTTCTCTGCTGTTTCCACCAGTTCTGCAGTTACTTCCTCTGCTTAAGTTTGGAGTCCATGAGTGTCATCCATGAGGATTGGAGTCAACTTCTTGCTCCTGTTAATATTGATATTTTGACCTCTTCCCATGAATCATGAATGTTCCTAATGGCATCTAAAATAGTGACTCCTTTCTAGTAGTTTTTCCATTTATTTAGTCCAGCTCCATGAAAGGAATCACTGTCTATGGCAGCTATAACTTTACAAGATGTATTTATTTAACAGTAAGGCTTGAAAGTCACAATTACCTCTTGATCCATGGGCTGCAGAATGGGTCTTGCGTTAGGAGGCATAAAAACAATGTTAATCTCATTGTACATCTCCATCAGAGCTGACCTGGTACATTGTCAGCGAGCAGTAATATTTTGAAAAGAACCTTTTCTTCTGAGCAGTACGTCTCAACATTGAGCTTAAAATATTCATCAAGCCATGTTGTGAATAGATGTGCTGTCATCCGTTATTATTTATCGAGCACAGGCAGAGTAGATTTAACATAATTCTTAAGGACTCTAGGATTTTCAGAATGGTAAATGAGCATTGGCTTCGATTTAAAGTTATCAGCTGCATTAGCCCTTAACAAGAGTGTCAGCCTGTTTTTTGAAGCTTTGTATCCAGGCATCGACTTCTCTCTAGCTATGAAAGTCCTAGATGGCATCTTTTTCCAGTATAAGGCTATTTCATCTGCATTGAAAATCTATTATTTAGTGTAGACGTTTTCATTAATTATGTTAGCTAGATCTTCTGGATAACTTGCTGCAGCTTCGACGTCAGCACCTGCTGCTTCACCTTGTATTTTTATGTTATGGAGACAATGTCTTAGACCTCATGAATAAACCTCTGCTAGCTTCAAACTTTCCTCTGCAGATTCTTCACTTCTCTCGGCTTTAATAGAATTGAAGAGTTAGGGCCTTGTTCTAGACTAGGTTTTGGCTTAAAGGGATTGTTGTGGCCGGTCTGATCTTCAGTCAAGACCACTAAAAATTTCTCTGTATTAGCAAGAAGGCTGCTTTGCTTTCTCATCATTCACTAGGGCAGCACTTTTGGTTTCTTTCAAGAACTTTTCCTTTGTATTTACAACTTGTCTAACTCTGGTTTTAGAGGCCTAGCTTTCAGCCTATCTCAGCTTTTGACATGCCTTCTTCACTTAATCATTTCTAGCTTTTGATTTAAAGCAAGAGACATGAGACTCTTTCACTTCATCACTTAGAGGCCATTGTAGAGTTATTGTCTAATTTCAATGTTGTTGTGTCTCAGAGAGTAAGGGAAGCTTGAGGAAGGGGAGAGAGATGGGGGGATGGCCAGTCAGTGAAGCAGTCAACATACACAGAATAGTTATCGATTAGGTTCACCATCATATGCGTGGTACAGTTGGTGGTGCCCCCCAAACAGTAGTAAAATCAAATATCACTGATCACAAATCACCATAAGAAATATGATAATAATGAAAAGGTTTGAAATATTGCAAAAGTGATTGCACCGAATATTGCACCAAAATGTGACAGATATGAAGTGAAAAATGGCACCAGTAGACTTGCTTGATGCAGGGTTGCCCCAAACCTTAAATTTGTGAAAGATGCAATAATTGTGAAGCACAATAAAGCTAAGTACAATGAAAAGAGATATATCTGTATGTAATATTTTCTCTGCACACAAGTTATAAACCCCTGATTGTATTGTTCTCACATATTTGCTACCCCTTCTAATGGGAGGATTATACTTCCCTGTCCTCATTACAGGCTCAGCCATGCAACATCTTTTAACAAATAAAATGTGAACAAAAGTTTATATGCCACTTATGAACAGAAACTTGCAAAATATTCAGCACAAATAAATATTATCAAACAGTGTAATGTGGTATATTATTTTAAGACTGTCAAACTCTTTCCCAAAGAGTAACAGACCACACATTGGCTAAACTAAGAGCAATTTTTTTTTAAAGGATGAGGTAATGAATGGGTTTACTAACATTTTCTTATTACGCCTTTTAAAGAATTTCAAGAGAATGTTCAGAAGACCATGACTTTCACAAGATCAAACATTATATATTATTTTGCTACCTTAAGTTCATTGGATCTTGTGCAAGTTTGATCTTAAGGGAAAGTGTGTCTCAAAAGTTACTATCACCTCCCCAATTGAATTTCCTGAAATAAGTGAAATGATCAGCTTGGCAATAGGAGTTAAATGCAGGAGGACTGAAGACTGGTGTTGTGTGACCATGACGTGAGATGATGAGTCTGAGAACGAGTGGAAGTGAAGTATCATGAGGTAGGAATGGCTTGCTAAAGGCCAGAGTTACCTCGCAGATGGAGAGAAGCAGAGGACCGAGTTGCCAAGAGTATTAATGGGCAGCAGCAGCAGGAATGCTGTGCCCCCAGTTCCCAGAATAGGAGGTGCCAGCGGGAGGTATTTTTGTTTTGTCTTTTGTCCTGTGACTTATGCACCATAAAATGAAGGGCTGGTAGCATGACGACTGTTGATACAATTATGGAAACAATCAAGGATATACAAAAAGAGGGTAACCTGTTATTTTCCTAATTTATTCCCAAAAGCTTTTCTAATTCTCTGTTCTGTGTTCACTGGGGGCATTTGAAACCTTAGGTCTGAACTAAAAAAATTTTTCGAGGCTCCAGCCTCTCTGGGTGGTTATGTTGATGCCATACCTACCTGTGCTAGTGGAATGATTCATGAAGAACAGTAAGGACTACTGGCTTGATGGGATTTTTTAAAATGGTACCAAGGATCAGCTGTAAACAGATACGGTTAGAGGTTTTTAGGTTATAATTTGCCTGTTTTTGTCAGTTTTACCTAATATTTCCACAATATGCCAAACCTTGTTGGTAATTTTGAAGGTTGAGCTATATGTGTAGGATGTATGTTTATGCACGCAGATCATCAAATGCTCATTTTGTTGAAACTAGATTTAATGTCACAATATTCAAAAAACTTCTTAAGTTTTCAATTTCTTAAAAAATTAACACATTTTGTGGTTAGACTGGAATGAGATAAATGTGTCTCTTGTGCATGTTATTGTAGTACTAATGGGTTTTTAGATATTTGCTGTAAAGTTAACATTTTAATTTATGCCCTGTAAATGAATATGAGACAGTGTTACTGGGAAAACTGTATAGTCTGCACAATAAATGCTGTATAAGAAACAAGCCTTCCTCCAAATAACTTTTTTGCTAGTTCACACTTTTGAGCAGTAGGTTCTACGAGTACAAAGAATCTAAGGACTGCATAATTTCAGTGATAAACCAGATTATAAAATAAGCGTAATTACTGATAAGAGTTTTGTTTGTTAGCTTTGTTGGCTTCATATATTCATTCTCTTGTCGGCTGTTTTACAAGAAGCATTTGAAGATGTGATTTTGGGAGCCAGTCCAAACAAAAATGTGCAACTTTGTGGTTTGAATCTAAGATAACAGAACTTGAGAGGTCTTAGACTTTTGAGTCCTATCAGAACCAGTTACCTGTCATGAGTAGTAAGGAAGAAAATTTTGTGCAGGGATAGTTTGTAAAAATCAAATTTATCTGCTTATTGACAGAGCACTTAATATTTCTGTATGTAGAAGTAGTCTTGCTTTTTATGAATAAATTTTATAGCAATTTGAAGTTCATTAATGTCTGAGAAAACTAATATTTTAAAACATAAGATGTTCACCATTATCAAATAATTTAAATTCAACAAATCTATGTTGTGTATTATGTGGCAGGCATTTTGCTAGGGGATAGGATATATAGTGAATAAGACATTCATTAATCCAACAAATATTTAAGTGCCCTCTGTGAATAATCTTAAGGGCCTCCCTGAGGACATAGTGCTTATGTTAAGGTCAAAGATGAATAGAAATTACCAAGATGAATATTAGAATAAAGAAAAATAGTATCCCACATGCCTTGATCAAAATATTCCAGGTTGTGAAAGAGACTGGAAAGTTTGAAAAACCAGAAGGACCTCAGAATGGCTGAAACAAGGAGAGGGAGAGGAGAAGCAGTAGCTTAAGATGAGATAGAAGAGGTAAGCCAGAAGCCAGTTCTTGGAGAGGCTTCTAACGTCTAGGCCATGTTAAAAATTTTGGATCTGATTTGGGAGCCAATCCAGACAAAAATTTGCAACTTTGTGGTCTGAATCGAAGCAAATGGGACTTGAGAGGAAAATGACTATTAGAATTTGTATTCTAGGTCACTCTGATTGCTTTGTGGAGAATGGATTAGAGTGGACCAAAAGAGGATAGGATGCAAATAAATTGTTTCAGTTGCTATTGAAGGAATCTGACAAATGACATTGACTTAGACTAGAGTGTAATGGCGAAAAAGATGGATTCAAGAAATGTTTAGGAATTGTAAATGACTAGACTTGGTGATTTCTGAGATGTAGAATTAAAGCAGGGAGAATATGGAGTCTGAGGTGATTCCCAGGCTTCTGACTTCAGCCTCTAGGAAAATGTTGGCGCCGATCCCTGAGATGGGGACAAGGGCAGAAGACAAGGTTTATTTTAATTTCTGAATTAAAGCACCTCAAGGTGGACATATTTATGGGCATAGAGAACGTAGGACAGGAGTCACTTATCATCAATAGAAGGTGTGTGTGTATGTGTGTGTAAATATACATGTAACATGTATATTTTAAACTTGTCTGAAATTATCAATCAGTACCAGTATGAATATTCTGAAATCAGTGAAGACAGTCTGATAATTTAAATAGAAGGAATCATCATGAGAAGTGAGATTTGGGTAGGGTAAAGGTTTTTGTTTTTATGAAAGGAAGCTTAAATGAACCCAGCCACATTGAGTAGATCATAGTTTTCTCCATAGTCTAGGATCCAAGGTAAGTTTTTAATAGTAAAACAGTCCTTTGGTTCTTGCAAATACGTATTTAAACCAGTTTGTCTTTGCTGAAGCTGTTAACCCATGTTAACATCTAGCTACTAGAATTTCATGAATTGACTGGCTACTGCTCATGGCTTTGTAGTTTTTTAAAATAAGATCTGAAATTTGTGATTGGGTGGGGTAGGAAAGTGCATCTTCAAAAACCTAGAACTGTCCTTATGAATGGAGGCTGTAGCCTATTATGTACATAAATTAAGAGAAGGGATGACGAAGAGGAGAAAGAACACTATTCTGATAAAGGAAGGCTTTATACAGTACTTTACATGAACCAAACTTGAGATTACAGAATTGAATTTTTATTTGCAACATTCGTATTCTTCTATAATTGGGTACTTAAAACATGAAGCATTTTATGGTGTCAAACACCAAATTAAAGCTTCCAGTGGGAACATGGAGTTGTAATCTGTGATATAGATAGAATCGGGTGGGGTTTGGAGACTGGGAATGGGAATGTGGGAAGTAGAAAAGTAACCCTTTTTCCACTGCATGCTGTTAGGTGGTGGTTGCTTCAGCGATGCATTCTACAGTGGGAAAAGTGTGGACATTAGGGTCATATAAACCTTGGTCTCAAACCCTACCTCCAGCACTTGTTAGAAGGAGACAGGTTGCCCAACCTTGCCATGCCCCACTTTCCTCTGCTAAAGTGTGAGATGACATTAACTGCCCAGTTTATTTTGAGGATTAAATGAGAAAAAGAATTTATGGCTCTGGCTGAGTGCCTTGCCCATGTGGTAGGTACTTAACTCTTAGATTCTCTTTTACCTCCAACTTGATTTTCTTTACACTTAACTTTAATGCCTATAATAATGATATAGAAGCATTATTAGTGGCCAAATAGACTTAATGAGTGAGAACAAATGCAGTTGAATTTCTTGTCTTACTTATTGATTATAAAAGTAGAAATTTGCAAGTACTGAGTGCTTTATCTTTTATAAATGCAAACCCAGATGATGTTGAGAGTGTCCTTAGACAAACAAAATAGTTTGTGAAAAGGTTTAAAATAACAGTTGATAAACAATTTTGAATGTAATCCAATGATAAGTTTTCCACAGAAAATCATTTTGCCACTTTGTTAACATTTATTGAGCACTATTTTTGTCTTGGGCCTGTATAATGTGGGAGACTGACAAGTGAATAAATGATTCTTATACACTATGAGAAGTCATGTGCTGTAGGAAGTCACAGGGTGTTGTGCCAAGAAAATTTGACAATATGTGCCAAATGCTTTAAAAATGTACATCCTCTCTTACCCAGCTGATCTGCTTCTAGCAATATAACCTAAGGGTGTTAGATGAAATCTTGCTTATAATAGTGAAAAATTGTTAACTATAAATGTATAACAATAGTGAATTGCTTTGATTTCTATGTTATATATAAGTGGATATACTACTTATCCATCAGTGATCACATTAATTTGTATGTGACAAAGTAAACATATTCATGATATATTGTAAAGAGCAAAAACTAGGTTACTGAAGAGGATTTAAAAAAAGACAAAAGAATTATTTCAAAGAACAAAGGTTTAGTTAAATCCTTTTCAAATCACTTTTGTGTATTCTCTACCTTGAACAAACTATTAAAAAAGTCATTTTCAATATCTGGAAGTGGGGTAGAAATTTAAATGAGCTAAGCATCTTGCCAAATCTGTGAAGTATATGTGAAAGAAAAACAAATTGAGGCATATATGTATCAAAGGTGAGTTTTGAGTAGTGACTAAATAAAGTGTACTTGTGGTAAGACTGCTCAGGTGAATGGGTTTGTCAGAAGAGCAGGACGAGGTGCTTTTTCTGTGTTCCCAGTCTTGTAGTAAGAAGATTGACCTGTGAGAAAAATTATTCTGAAAACAATGGAGAAAAATATGGCCAGTGAGTAGGTGGGCAACCAGCCCGAGGGACTTTACTGGCCATTTTAGCTCGGCTGGTACCATTAGGTCAGTTTCTCTATTTTGTGGAAACATCTCATTTCTGGATACCTCAGGTCCCAAGATACCTTGGTTGGGAAATTATTTTTCTCCTTAGTTGATAATAAGGTAATCTACCTAGATCTTGGCTTCTGTTCACTTCTGAACAATAATCCCATTAAAGTTCAAAGGTTTTTACTCAGGTTTTGCAAATAATTTAATTTGAAAAAGCTTTAATCTCATAAACCTCTCTCAGACTCACAGCTGTATTTAAGATCAAGTTTACACCTTTGGATATCCCATTAACTTATCAATTTACAATAATAGATAATTATATCTTTTTTTTTCCTCATAGAGATGGATAAGGTTGGAGATGTCTGATTTTCTCATTTATTAAAAAAAAAAGTGTAAAACAAGTGAACAAGTCCTTACTGTGTCTGGGGCAAATGAAGTAACACTGTCTGCACTTCTCCTGCACTGGGTTTCATAGTAGAGTGGACATAGACAGTGTCTCTGCCTGTTTTGTTTTTTTATTTTTTTACATGTAGTTCAGATCTACTTCCTTTTGTCCTTAGAGAAGACTTATGGGATTGGGCTGGGGGGAGTCAGAGTCGGAAGTTGGATGCGGGATGATTCAGAAAGAAAGGAACAAGAGTAAAAAGTAAAAACTATGATGCAAACATCAGAGCTAATTCTGTGCTCGTTAAATTCGGGAAATACCTTTCATTTTTAATGACTGTCATTTGTTGAGTATCCATGTGCTAGATACTTTATGTAAATAAATTATCTTATCTAAACCACATTATTATGAGAGGTAGAAATAACTTCCTTCATTTTACAGACAGGACCCTAAAAGATTAAATAATTTGCTTGTAGCCATATGCTCAGTAAATAACAAAGTGAGGATTTGAATCCAGATTCAGTTCTAAAGCCCTTTCTATTATACAAGCTGCTAACTTTGGCCTAAGAGAAAACTCTTAGGATTGACTCTAAATTTCTGGTGAATTAGCATTAATGTACTTCCTGGGCTCTTGCTTTCTTTTTCTGTAAGATGAGAAGATTGAATTGGATCTTTAAAATTAATTCTGATTGTAAAATTCTGTGATTCTTAGGTTCTTTATTGAATTGAAAGTAGAGAATTTTTAGAGCTGCTACTAGTTCTCTTGTGTGAGCCAATGTGATTTGTAATGAATACTTTTAGCCTGATGATTTTCCATACCATCGCCGTGTGCAGATATAGAAAAGGCCTAGTAGGAGGATAGGGTTAAGTGTGTCAACTTTATATGTACAAAAGAAAACTTAAAGAAAAGTACCTGAGCATTAAGGAATATGGCAAGCATGGACTGAAGATTGTGTGTGGTACCTGGTAACAATGTCTTTAAACAAAAACATGATTTAACCTCTACGGGTCATTATGCCTGAATGAGTGAGTGTACGTGTGTGTCTGTCTGGAGGACTGGGGATTGTGCTAGATGGTTCAATGATGATTCATTTTCAGTTCTTTTAGGACCTTATAACATTTCCAGTTAAATGGTAGAGAGGTAGTTATAGAAGGGACACAACGATTATTGGCATAGGAGAGCTAATGAGACGGCATAACAAAAAAGAAACATCATTATTGCAGTATTTTTATTCCATTTATATAGTACCTTTTTCTCTGAAGGTACTATACAAATAACATTGAGATAATAAGCTATCTAAAAATGTCAAAACACTGAAGAATAAGAAAGTGGCTAAGAAATAAATACACAGAAAAGAAGTAGTAAAGGCTTTAGATCACTGATCTGCACAGCAGAGTAGTGATTCTTACGTTGCACTCACCTTTGATGCTATAAATGGGTGGAGACTTGACAGGGAGGCCTTTTCCTTGGGCCAGTCTAATGTTCACCATTCCTACATCCTGTGGTTGTGATTGAAGACCTTGGGTTTTGGTGTCAGGACTTGTATTTAAATTCTGATCTTGCTACTTACTAGCCATTAACTTGAAACAAATTACCAAATTTGTTTCAACAAAGTAGTGTTAATTATACTTCCCATATTAGAGTTATCCATAGGATTAAAGTAAATGAGTTACATAACCTAAAGCATTTTTTAGTGCCTGACCACAGTAAATGAACATAAATGCTAGCTATTCTTATGCTCAGAATATGTCAAAATAGTGGTTCTGATGAAGTTATAAAGCATAATAGCAGAAGCTTCTTTGTGGTTCAAAAGATAAGACAATGTGGAATTATCAAGATCTTTTCTGTACTTAATCTGTACTTAATAAATTAACATTAGTTTTTTTAAGTGAAACAGACAGTATACATAGTGATTATAATCCACCACTAGCTTTAAGAAATAAAAAATTACAGATAGATTTGAAGACCCTTGTTCCCAACCTCCACACCCCCATAACCACTATCCTGAATTTGGTGTATAATTTCCATGTATATTTTCATATTGTAAATATGTATGCATAAACAATATGTGGCATTTTTACATATTTAAATTTTTCACATAAATATTACTATACTACATATATCCTATAGCTTGCTTTTCTCCCTGCATTGTTTTTGAGATTTTCCTGTTACATTTGTAGCTTATTCATTTAGTTTAACTGCCACAGAGCATTCCATTATATGCTAGAATATACCATTTTAATCTATTCTGTCAATGGACATTACCTTTAATTTTTAATATTTCTGCATATTTTTCACCTTCACATCCCCCTCCCTCAACTTAAGAGGTAACCTCTGTACTGAATTGGGTTAATATTTTTTAATGGTTTAAACATACATGTTTCTAAACAATATATTGAGTTTTACCTGTTTTTCAAGTTTATGTAAGTACTATCTTACTATGTTATTTAGTGACATTGCTTTTTTTGGTTATGATGTTGAGATTCATTTTAATATATGTGGCAATAGTTACTTGTTCTCATTATGTATATTATTCCATTATTGGAATATATACAACGTATGGACTTCTAGGTTATATTTAACTTATTACTATCAGAAATAATATATCATTAAGATCTTTGAACATGTGTGTTGAGTTTCTCTCAGGCATATACCTGGGAATGAAATGATTGATGTAGGTAATGTATGTGTTATCTTTATATTTACCAGATATCGACAAGTAGTAATTTTATTATTGTTTAATTATAAATATTTTCTGATTTGACCCATGAGTTAAAAGTGTACTTTTTAAAAATTTCTTTGGGTCTACAGCCATACTACCCTGAACAAGCCTAGTCCTGTCTGATCTCTGAAGCTTACCAGGGTCAGGACTGGTTAGTACCTGGATGGGGGACCACCTAGGAAGACCAGGTGCTATAGGCGTAAAAAATAAAAAATAAGGGATTGTAAGCTGACAAAGTCCTTGCAATCTGTGAGGTCAACCAAGGGTTACCTCACCTAAAAAAAATTAAAATTAAATTAAAATTAAAATAATAAAATTTCCAAATATGTAGCATTTTTTATTATGCATTTGTAATGTAATTGTTCTGTGGTCAGTTAATATGTCTGTATCTTATGAACTCTTTGGCATCTATTGAGACTTTTGCTTTATAATAAAGTCTTATGTGTCGTCAAGGGTTAGCCAGGTTTCAGTTAGTTTTTATAAATGTTCCACATGTGTTTGAAAATAATTTATTATCTAATTTGGGGTACATGAGTTGGTATATGTTTACTAATCTTAACCAATTTTACTACTTATTTTGTCTGAGACAGCTATATTAAAATCTTCCCATTATGATAGTATATTTGCCAGTTTCCACTAATTACAATCATTTTTGCATTCTAGATTTTAAAGCCTTGTTATTAGGTACATACAGGTTCAGAATTGTTTTATCTTCATGGTTCAAAAAAATTTGTTTTGCTATTATATAGTAATCCTATTTACTTCTAATATGCTTTTTGCCTTAAAGCCTACATTTTCTGACATTACTATACTTATTACTGGCTTTTTAATGATGTGTATTTGCCGGTATATTTTTGCTTTAAAATTTTCTGTATTTTCATCTTTGTTTTTAGTGTCTCATAAACTGCAAAGAACAAGACTTTGTTTATTCAATCTGAATTTTCTATCCTTTAACTACTAAGCTTAGTCTTTTACATTTATTTCCATTACTGGTATGTGTCTGTACTTATTTCTACCATCTACCATTATGTATTTTCTATTTACCCTCCTTTGTTTTCTGCAGTTTTTTTCTTCATACCTATCCTCTGTTTATTTGAACAGGTTTTCTGTATTCCTTTTTTCACTTTTATTGATTACCCCTAAATTTTTGGTATGCAGTTTGCTTTGCAAAGTCATATTTTAAAATCAGCATTCTGCCATTCTTCTGAATAATACAAAAAGACCTTGGAAAGCTTTCACTCTAGTTACCCTCCAACAGTTTTATCTTTTTGACCATTATTTTACTTCTACTTTTTAATCACCGAAATTAGCCTTTTTTATTGCTGCTATTACATTTAATTTTTATACTAATTTCATTGTTTTTTAATACCAAAGAAGATTGTGAACCTCTTCTTTACCTGGTTTTCTCATTCTTTCTCTTCAGATTTTCAAAAGAAACAACCAGACGATGATTCCACTCCAAGTACAAGTAACAGCCAATCAGACTTGTTTTCCGAAGAGACCACCAGTGACAACACCAATACCTCGATAACCACGCCAACTCTTAGTCCCAGCCAGCAGCCGCTTCCGACAGAACTGAATGTAACTTCACCAAGTAAAGAAGAGTGTAAGTGCCCCACATCCTGTGAAGTGGTAGAGAAGGCAGCCCAAGAATCCTATCATGAACTTCTTGGTAATGCCTCATCCCAGAAAAAAGATAATAGCTCTTTTAATTCAAGATTAAGTGTTGCCATATAGGCCCAAGTCAGCATGTCAGAGAATAAGTTTCAGCCATTTCATAGAGCTTAAGGTGATCTTAAAAGACAGACTTTTATGTTAACTGTCAAAGTACACAAGATTTTGAGCTAGTCTAGGGTAGTGGTTCTCAGCGCTGGCTGCCAATTGGAATCTATCGGGAACTTTTAAAACAACTTTAATCTTCAGCAACATTCCCTAAGACTAATTTAGTGGATCTGGAGGGAGGCCCAGGGATCTGCTCTTTCTAACACTATAGGGAATTCTAAGGTACAGCAAGTGTTGAGAACCACTGGCCTGGGGAACTTGCCCCTGATTTAGTAACCTTGGATTGAAACATTTCCTCTGTCAGTAACTGGGCCTTGAATGTTTCTAGGCAATTAACTGAGATAATTGTACCGTATACTTCATAGAACATAGGTATTTGAAGGGAAGAGGAGATGGTTTCTGTTACTCTTCTATAAGTCCTCGGTGATAGAATACCATTATCATCTATGTGATATGAAAGTCCATCGTCCACTTAATCTTTATAATGCTATAATCATCTCCTCTAAGGCATAACTATAACTGACAATGTTTGTTGAAAATTATTGGCATGTTATGACATAACAGTTTTTGCCTTTAGTTAGCAGGTTAAAATTTGGTGCTTCGAATTTGATGACTATCTAGAAATTCTTAGAATATAGTAGTTAAGAATGTTTTGCATGCTAACTTTGAAAAGATTACCGGAGAATGAATATTTATCTAAACTTATCATAAACCCCATCATACTAGGTAAATTGAGAATATAAAAGTAAAGAAGGCCGTAGCCCTTATCCACCAAATAATTTACTATTTAGCTGGAGGAATTAAATATATGTTATTAAAGATAGTGACTGTTAAAGAAGGGTGTTGTTTTACTTGAGAAAGCAGTGTTGAAGAAAGCACAAGGTGCTGAAAGACATTCTAGACAGAGTAAGATGAGATATGGAGGAAAGCTGCATGAAGTTCTGCAATAGCAAGTGACTCCTTTAGGGATGTTTATGGAGAACAAGGCTGGAAAGATAGATATCTTATGGTCATGTCATAGGGGCTTGAATGCTCAGGAAAGATATTTGGATGTTAGAGAGTTGCCATGTTTTTGAGCAGATGAAGTAATATTCTTACAGTTCTCTTGAGGAAATAACCTGGCAGTTTTGAAAATGGGAAGGATTATACTAGAATAACATTACAGAAAAAGACTTTGTAAAATACTGTAACTTTTTCATTAGAGTTCCAGGGGAAGGTATAGACATCATTTAAGAGGAGGAAAAAAAAGATGAAAATAGTAGTGGTAACGTTAAGGCAATAGGTTTGGTTTTGTTCTTAAAAATCTGTTCAGGGTCATGTACTTATTGAGGACCTGATGAAAACTCTGGCCCATTGTCTCAAAAGAATACACACCATTCATTTATACCCAGTTTTGACTAAAAATTTTTTAAAACACTGTGGCCTTTAGGGAAAAGTTGGAAGTCTGGATCTCATCTCATGGAACCGTATCAGGGTCAGGCCACAGTGAATCAAAATGCAACTGAGATGGAGATAACAAAGCTTCCATTTTCTGAGCACTTTATTCACAACACATTGTACTATATGTTTTGCACATTTTCTCATTTATTCCTCATGAAAATCCAGTGAGGTAAATACTGTCATTATCTACATTATATAGATAAGAAAACAGGCATAATGAGATCAGGTAACTTGCCTGTGGTTGTGAACTAGTAGATACCAGAACCAGGATTCAAATTTAGGCATTTGGCTTTAGATTCTTTTAATCAGTTAATACACAATGTGAAATGTAACTGGCACAGAGAATAGAAATATTCATGTTAGCAAGATCAGCACTTTCTCTCTCTGTAATAAGGAAACTCAGATCATGAAAGTTGCCGTATTAATTCATCATGAAAAAATCCCTGTATCAGGGATTGGAAATAAAAATATATTCATTTGACTAAAACATTTTCTATGGAAGCAGGCCTTTATGGGGAAGCTTACCTATAACAAGGATTTATAGAGCAAATAGCAAAGTGTGACTCAGAACAAGTGGAATTAGATGAAGTGAGTTTTTAATTGATTCAGGCTGATTGTCTGGTACAGTCCAAGGACATATAGGGAAGGTCTTGTGTTTAGTGCAAGATTCTATCTTCATACCCTTTCCCCCCTGGACTTAGACCTGCCCTGAATTCTGGAGCCCCTAGGACACAACACTTTCTCTGCTTCCATAAATTGCCAGTCTAAGCCACTGTAGACTGCCATGTTGTTTCTTTTGCTATATAAATACTTTCAATCTGATTAAAAATGGCTAGTTCTACTAGCTTCAGATTCATTCTCTCTTCTGGTAACATCACTGCTTTAAACGATTGTGTGTTTATGTTCAAGTTAAACTCTCTGAAGGTAATCTCATTTTTAACTCTCAAGAATTCTTGGACCCACACATACTAGTCAGGCCACAGCAAACCAACTTGAGCAGCCAAAATGCATCTGACTCTGACATAACAAAGCTAGCATTTATTGAGTGTTTTATGTGCAACACATTGTACTATATGTTTTGCATATTTTCTCATTTATTCCTCATGACAACCCACTAAGGTAAATACTTTCATTATCCCTATCTATAGATGAAGAAACAGCACAAAGAGGTCAAGTAATTAGCCTATGGTCATGAACAAATAGGTATAGAACCAAGGATTATTGAAATCCTTGGGTTTTATAAATCTTCAGAAATGAGATTTGCTTATCTGAGGTGTGATGATGACTTAAGTCCTCAACAGGGGAGTCTGAGTTGGAGCTCGGGGGAGAGAAGCCAAGGTTGGCTTCGTCCACATGGAGATGATAGGTGAAGCCTTAGGAGCGAAATGAGATTGCTAAGAGTAAAAGAAAAGCAGTGAGAATAGAGTCTTGAGTGAAACTAAAACAGAGGAGGCAACTGAAAAAGTCATAGAGGAGGAGGAGCATGATAGTGGGCAAGGTCACAAAAGCCAGGGAACAAATTTCAACTTAGGTCATGGGCTTTAATAATAATGATGAAAATGTTACCTCACATTTATGAAGTGTTTGCTATATTCTGAGCACTCTGCTTAAGTTCTTTACATGTACTAACATTTCATTTTCACAGTACCCTATGAGGTAGGTATTTTTATTCTCCCTGTTTTTACAGATGAGGAAGCTGAAGCTCAGAGAGGTTCAGTAACGTCTACCCAAAATTACAAAGTTTATGCTTCACAGTGTAGTTCATGTTCTAGCCCATCAATTTGGCGTCAGAGCCTATGTTTTCAACCACTATAGCATATTACCCTCAACGTTGTGAAAATGCTGCAAAGACTGTAAACTGACAAGAGACTTTTGGGATTGGTGATCATGAGATTGATTATCGAAATAAACTATTTCGGTCGTTTGTATATTTGTTTAGGAGCCTTTGCTGAGAGTCTGCTAGATGTTAGACACTAGGTTAAGTGCTAGGTAGGTAAATGAATATGCTTAGGTCTCTATCCACAAGGAGATCATCTTTTCAAATATGTATGCCTCTCCCTGAGAGTCTGGCTTGTTCTCCCAAACAGGTATGTAAGAATTTGGGGATGAAATTGAGGCAGCAGCAGGAGCAGTGATGAATAAGCACATCACTTGCAAAAGTTTTCTCAGGTGGGTTTTGCTACCTCACCTAGGTTGAAAACTATGCAGGAGTGAGGAGATGTGTGCCTGGTTTGTAGGTGGGAGATACAGGAATGAGGAAAGTAAGGAAAGTTTGTTAAAGTTGTCAAAGCTATCAGGGCAGATGCATTTTAAATCAAAGTGATTGCCAAGTAGCAGTGAAAACCCAGGTGAGATTAGACAGCCTGATCAATTGACACCTTGCAGATTTCTTCAGCTGTGACCTACCTAGAAGAAAAATGCAGGAAGAGGCAGCAGGGTATTAATTATGTTGATCTTTTAGTATCCTCAAGGGACTAGAATTTCATCTGTTGGTCCTTCTTAGCTTCCCCTAGAGAGAGGGTATGGTGAAGTAGGATGTGAGAGTTGCTGGAAAATGGGTTTGGGATTCCCAATTCAAGTACTACATAATTTGTAAACGGTACAGTAGTTATTGATTCATTGTTATTGTGTAGAATTGGAAGTGCTGTGTCTTCTTTGGGGCTTATTGAAAGGTTTTACTTTTTCCTAATCAAGAGAAAAAGTATTGCTTACGTTTGCTTCCTACTCACTATTAAATAACCGTATTAACAGAAAGGTGATGAGAGTCTGGGTACATTAATACTGTTTTGAAAAGATTACAGCCAGAGTAAGAACTGTTCATAAGAGTGTGTAAAATACATATTTTTGTCCAAAAGAATTAAAACACTTGACTGAAGGTCAAATAAAACAAATATACAAGAGATATTTGTCTGAACACAGATATGTTTCTTCCTCTCCCATTTTGTGTGTCTGCAGAAGAATCCATGGAACTTTAGCCATTAGAAATATTTTCAAAAAACAGTGTAAACAAAATTCAAATAGCGACCAAAGGAATTATCAACAGCATTTAAATACTAACACCAGAGTGCTCATAAAGTATTGTTTCTAATACTTTATCTGTATTAACCTACTTTACCTTCGTAATTACTCTGTAAGATGAGTACAGTTACCATATCTGTTTTACAGATGTGGATGGAAATAGAGACCCAGGATGATTCAGTATCTTGCCCAAGATCACAGAGCAGCCCAGCTCTCTGGCACCACATTATACCTGTCTATCTCTATAGTGATTTATAGTATAAAGGACATTACATGCAAATGAAAAACTATAGAGGAAAGAGGTATTGCACAAATACTTTAAAGAACAAAATAACATTTCTTTCTGCTTTTGCTACTACCTATTTACTGTTCTCCCAATTTCTAGGTTTTTCATACAGGAGATGAACTGTGATGTGTTGCCTGTGTTTCTTGATCTAACTTTTTTTTTCAGTTATGGAATTTTCTTTTTTTATTAATATTTTTTATTTTTCAATTATAGTTAACATACAATATTATATTAGTTTCAGGTGCACAACATAATGATTAGACATTTATATAACTTACAAAGTGGTCAATCTGATAAATCTAGTACCCCTCTGACACCGGACATAACTGTTAAAATATTTTTTGACTGCATTCAGAAGTGGGATTGCTGGGTCCTTCTTTGTCTCTTGTTATAGCCTTTGTTTTAAAGTCTATTTTATCTGGTGTAAGTATTGCTACCTCAGTTTTTTTTTTTTTCATTTCCATATGCATGAAACATCTTTTTTCATCCCTTTACTTTCAGTCTGAGTGTGTCTTTTGATCTGAAGTGAGTCTCTCATAGGCAACATATGCAAGGGTCTTGTTTTCTTATCCATTCAGCCAGCCTACCTTTTGATTGTAGCACTTTTTTCATTTGAAGTACTTGTTGATAGATATGTAGTTATTGCCATTTTATTATTTATATTTTGTATATATTTTTTTCTTTTTTACTGGCTGTCAAACCAACTTTTGAAAAGAAAGAATGATGTCTAGTTGTAGGTGGAACATTGGAACCAGTTATTTTTTTGTTATTTTTGAGTGATGGGTAGAGGACTGGCCACCTTAAGTTAGTCTTACCAAATTGAACCTAAAAGATGAAAAAATGTTCATTTCTTTATCTCTCCTATAAATGAGCTTTCCTGTTGTCATGCTCTTAAAGGCCTAGGCATTCCTACTTATGACCTGTTTGGGAGCCTTTTTAAGTGTACGATATGGATGCCTACCTAGGGTTCTCCCCACCCCCCAACTCTGCTCCCTGCATCCCACTACGAATTGGATGGAAATTGAGGTGTTGAAGAAATGTTGACTGGTCTGTTTCTTTCTAGGAAGGAGAGGAAGAGAACTGATAACCTACTACTGGGGAACAGGAATGGCAGGAAATTGTTTTCAGATAGTCTAACATTCTGATCCAGCAGTTTGAGACAGCCAACTTTGTACAGAACACTCTCTTAACCTTTGTATGGACACATACTAAGAATTAAACAACGACCAGCACATACATAAAACTATACGAGAGGAACTGGCAAACTACAGCCAAATCCAGCCCAACATTTGTTTTCATATGGGCCATGAGCTAAGAATGATTTTAAATGATCAAAAAAAAAAATCAAAAGAAAAATTTTTTGTTACATGTGAAAATTACATAAATTCAAAGTTTATAGTTTTATTGAAAATACAGCAGTGTTTATTTATTTATGTATTGTTTGTGTCTGCTTTTGCACTACCACAGCAGAATTGATTAGTTGCTACAGAGATCCATCCAGTGGTGTTTTACAGAAGTTTGCCAGCCTGTTTTACAAAGCACTTTGACAAACCTTATTTTCCTGGGATTGTCCTGACAGTGTGCAACATTGGCGAGGCAGGTAGTCTGTAGAGTGTCCTGCTTTGAGTCACATGACAGGGCTTGATCTCAGCTCTGAACCTTTTTCATCCATAATGCTCAAGTTTTTTTTTCTATTCTTTTTTACTGCATCTACCCGAGATGCTTTTGTTGTAGCCAAAAGAAAATATACAGAAAAAGTGAGAACCATCTTAACCAAATGTTGGTAAAGGTTTTTAATGATTAAAAAGCTTCATTTCCAGTGCTGGCTGGATTTTCCTTTAATATGACAGTGATTCCCAAAATAGAAATTTGAGAACATTTTTTGTGGTTAAATTAATTTGGTCGAACAAAGAGATTTCCATTGTTTCCTTGGAAACTGATTCCTGATGATACTCTTGCTCCTGCAGGCATTTAAAAAGTAAAATAAAATGGGGGAAGGGAGTTGCATTTGAATAGATGTCCTGTAGCTAGACTACTTTTGGGTCTTTGAATATGCATTGGGTTTCATTGGCTACTAGTAGTCTTAATTCCTGTCTGACAATCGCTTATCTCTTCCCTGGAAAATTAATATCATTGCCACCAAGTGTCTAAACTTTTTGTTTGTTTTTACCAATTACATTTCTAATAATCCCTAAATTAATCTAGTTTTCTCTCTTTTTGGAGTATGCCTACTTCAGAAGATCAGATATTGGGCAAAACAGATGGACTTATTCTAGTAGAACACTTAGAAAATAGTACCTATTAAATAATACTTTATGACTTCCTGCTGGGCTTTTTTTATATGAAATATTATGGGGAAATTTATTTACAGTTCTCTCTCTATGTGTCTTTCTGTCCCTTTTCTCTAATGAAGCTCAAAGCATCAGGCCGTTTATCAGAGATAATTATACAACAGATGGAGCTTTTCTGATATATAATAGTCTCAAAGTGGAAGATTCTTTCTCATAATGAAGAATGCCCAAACTGTAAATGTCTCTTTTGATTTTAAGTTTGATTTTTTTTTTCTCAGTGCATTTATCCTGAAGCTGATTTTGTAAAGCATGCCCGCTTTCATTAGGGCTGTGTTCTAAAAAGATTGATAGTTTGCAGTACAGTATGATAATGTACAGTTATATGCTGCATTGAATTGAATGTCTGTGATTCACCAGGAATCAATGTATGAAATCATTACATTAATCCCTGTCAAAATGCAGAAAGGCTTAAGCAGTTTAGCAGTGTCGCCTTATAGAAATTACTTCTGTGCCATAATGTTAGCTGATTTGTAACTATTCAAGACTTCTAGTGTTACCTGATCTTCAACCTTGTAGTCAAAATGAAGGCCAAATTAAAGCAAAACCATGATTTTAAAATTATTCTTTTGCTGGCTTTTTAAAAAGTGTTTAATCCTGTTTTTTAAGTGTATAAGTAAAGACAGA
>PVKZ01007617.1:0-21614 GCA_004027375.1 Macroglossus sobrinus | reverse complement strand
GACATGCCCTCTTTAAACTGGCTTGAGGAAGCGAAGTTGGAGCTCAGGACGCCACTTCCAGGCCCCAAAATACCTCATGTCACCCATTATGGGGGCACGGTTGGGAGAGTCTAGAGGACCCAGGTCCTCTGTCTCCTGGATCCCCGAGGGCCTTCTCTGGGTACCCACTTAAGATTTCAGGGCCCTCACATGTCCCAGCTCAGTTTACCCCAGTGTTGGGACCCCTTTTCCCACATACGTGGCTCACTGCAGGGTCCTCAACACACCCAGGATTCCAGGCCTGCTCTCTGAGCAGAAACTCTGAACAACATCCACATGGTCCCTATAATGACTGTGACACAGACTCATTTCTGTCCCCATTTGACTAGAGCAAAGCGAGGCACTGGGAGAGGTGTCTTGCCCTGGAGTGACCCCTATCCTAGCCCTGATGGGGGTCTCCTGCAGTTCAGTGAACATGGACCATGAGGGCCTGCATGGCAGCCCCCGTGGGAGGACCACAGCAGGCACAGAGGGCTGCCCCCCGCCAAAGCCACACTGGACCAGCGGAAGTTCAGTTTAACCCTCCCTGATAAACCAACGCTCACTTTTATCTGTCATCTGCCACATGGCTGAGCTGGCTGAGTTCCTCAGGATTTAGGGCCAGACAAGGGGAGTACGGGGCTTCCTCCCTGTTCCCCACAGTGGGGTCTCACCCCCGAGTCTCTACCCATCCATCTCCCCTTAGTCCACCTCTACCCAAGGGCTTCTTGTTCCTCGGTGTCCACCAGCACAATCTGAACGTAGATAGTCTAAATGTGCTTGTGTAAGGTTAGCAATCCAGAGAGGGCACGAGGGAGGAAGGAGGAACAGGTTCAGTCCGTCTGTCTTTCACGTTCTAGGATGAGCATGTGTTACAGCTACAATAAATAATTAAAGATGAGAGGAAAATGAAGAGGGTGAGCACCTCTCCCACCGCGGTCTCCACAGCAGTGAGGGCGCAGGGTGATTGGGGGCAGAGGCCCTTCCCACTCAGATCCACAGAGTCTACACTGCAGGGAGCAGAGCTGCTGGCTTATGGGAATCTATGCGCAAGAGACAGCCTGAACTGCAAGGCAGCCTGACGCAGAACACTCCCCAGCGTGTTGACATCTGCAATGCCGGGGAAACATGCCCAGTGACTGAGGACATCCAAGAAGGCTGCGTCCTTGGACTTGGGGCCTGGGGGCACCATCCCCGGTATTGCAGGTGGACAGCTGTCCCCTCTCCCGCCAAGGGTGATGCCTCCAATTGTGAAAGGGGCTCCCAGAATCAAAAACGATAAAAACGAACATTAAAACTTAATGAGGAGCCACACTCACCAGAATGGCAGATCAAAGGGAGTGACATGGTGCCGTCCCCATTGCTGGGAGAGGACACACTTGACAGCTAGGAAATGGAGCGTGCCTCAGCCCCCTTACTGGCACATGACACAGACATTCGGGGTGTGTGCACAGGAATGGCCTGGCCACCTGGTCCTGAGACCCCAACTGGAAACACCCCAAGTGCCAGTAGCAGCCTGGACATTAGGCTCCACTTGGGAGCTGACATGGCGGTGAGCAATAGTGATCTCACTACATTCAGCACCAGGAGAAAATCAACGTGGTGGTCAGTGAAACGTGAGGCTCAAAGCGTTACAACTGATCAGTCACAAAAATGTGAAAAGGAGGCAGACAACACTACTTCCACGTGTACGTGCACAGTGTGGCCTGAGAGAGAAGCAAGGGGACGGTGTTGTGGAGGGAGGAGGGGAGGGGACTGCGTGGTTGGAGGGACACAGGGTGTGGGGGAGGTGTATGTCATGACCCCATTGCTGGGTACCTGGGCACCCATAGAATCATCTCTTAAATGGTCCGTGTTGCTTTCTGCATCCCAAATACACGTGACCATCACCAAACAGACACAGCCCCAGGCACCAGGGGCTGGGGAGGGGGCCATCCCCACAGCAACACTGGGTTGTCAGGGTCCAGGACCCCACAGTGACAGCGGCTGCCCCAGACTCCCCGGGATCGCCATCCTCCCGCCTCAGTGATGCCCACAGTCAGAATCATGGCCACAACTCGTGTCTTCTCCATGCTCTTTAATGAGGATCAGTGCCTGCTCTGGGAAGGCAGGGCTCGGGGCAGGGGACAGACGTGGGGAAGGTTGCCACCTGGGCAGAAAGCAGTGGTGTGGGGACTTGATGGGGCTGGCTTCTCCGCAGACCCAGGTGGCAGCCCCAGGGACAGGCTCAGGGCTCCTCGGGGACGTACCGATGTATCCAGTCCAGGTAGTAGGTGACACGGGTGTAGATGCCGGGCCTGTTGGGCTGGGCACAGTCATCGCCCCAGCTGACCACACCCGCCTGCAGCCAGGTGCCATTGACCTTGCAGACCAAGGGTCCTCCGGAGTCACCCTGGGGAGGAGAGGGGTCAGTAGTGGTTCTTGAGGCCAGGACTTGTGGGGCTTTGGGGAGGACATAGGCCCACCTGGCAATAATCCTTCTTCGTGTTCCCAGCACATATCATGTCATCGCGAACAATCTGGACATTATCCGCCGTGTATAAGCCGGTATGATATTTTGAGTCACAAATGCTGTTTTCTACAATAGGGACTTTCACCTGTTTCAAGGGGAACGGAGGTGGGAGGGATTCTGGGGGTGAGACAAGAGCATGCAACATCAGAGTGCTGGTGATCATTAGCCTGAGTTGACCCATGGGGACCTTGTCCCCCAAATAGAACCCCAGAGCTGAGTCATGGGGGTGACTAGTTCCTGCTCCCCTAAGCCCTCCAGTTCTTCCTGATGCTTACCTCCATTGTCTACATCACCCCAGCCTGTCACCCAGCATGGGGTCCCTGGGGGGAAGGTCTCTGAGGCAGGGGGCAGAGTGACCAGCTGGACTTGGCAGGAGATGTTCACAGGGTCCTCGAGCTCCAGCAGGGCAATGTCAAACCCTGCCTGGAAGGCGTAGAACTCAGGATGCATGATGATCCGGCTGATGGGCAGTAGCTTGTCATGGTAATACAGGTGCTGTTCCCGCAGCTGCACCCTCAGCTCTGTGGGATTTTGTACCTCCCTGGAGAGAGGGGGTAGCTGCTCAGGGGCAGAGCAGCCTCCTGGACACCAAGGGTGGAGCCCCAAGCCTGCCCTCACCCACCAGGCCCCATGGTCACTCACGGTCCAACGCAGTGTGCCGCGGTCAGCACCCACTGGGGGTGGATGAGGGAGCCCCCGCAGAAGTGCATCCAGTATTGATGTTTTAATCTCAGGCTCACCTGCCAGGGCCACTTGCTGCCAGGGGCCTCCTTCCCTCCCACGATGTTCACTCGCTCCAGGGCCTGGTGTGGGGCTGAGGCAGGAAGCACCCTCAGGACAAGACACAGCCCAGTCCCACACAACCCTGGGCTTCTGTGAACCCACCCACCCAACGTGGGGCTTTTGGGGGATGGAAGAAGGGGCAGGGCTGGGGCCAGCCAGGTTTAGAACTCACCAGGGGCCGTGTGGACCGGGGTCAGCAGGAGAGGCAATGCCAGCACCAGCAGATTCAGCATCTGGAAAGAGAGAGGCTGGGAGCTGGGCCAGGCCAGGGTCTACAGGGTGTGAGGTGCTGGTGGAGTTGGGGACCCCGAGGTCAGGGATCAGTCCAGGCCTCGGGTCTGAGGTCTTGCTTCTCCAGATCTGAGGATCAGTGACTCACTGCACGGTGACACCCAGATGTTGGGGTCTGGCGTGGGGTACTTACCTTGGCTGGTCCCTGCTGCTATTGCCCCAGTCTGCTCTCCCCTCCCCATTTATCCTTCCAGGCCATCAGGGGGTCAGAGGAGAGGCGCTCCGTCCTCCAATCCAGAGTGGAGGAAGCAGATGATTCAGACCCAGGACCCAGATGTGCCTCCCGGAGATGGCAGACCCGATTCCTCGGGTGGTCTGACCATGTCCATCTCCGGGTATTATCTGAGCAGTTCTGCTAATTACAGTGCAACCTTGTTATCTCGGGATCTGAGTGCCATCAGCAGAGAGACAAGGGAAATGGAAGCAACAGCGAGATAATAAGTAGCCAACGCCAGCTCCCCTTGCACACTGCCTCCACCAAGTCCCACCACCTCTGGCCCCTGACCTCCACAGCCAGAGCTGACCACTGTCCCTGCCTGTCGATCCACCCCACCTCCTCACTCTCTTCTGGGCCTGCTGGTCGCTCACCTCCCTAATCATGGCCCTTCTGAACTGTCTGCATTCCCCATTGCCATCCAAATCATTATCAAAAATGAGGTCAAGGACATGCTCAGGGACAAGAACCATCTGATAGAAGCAGGCAGAAGGATTCCTGGAGCCCACAAAGGGCTGGGAATATTTCATGTTCCTCCCAGCCAACTTTTATTTGGGTTGGCTGCTTTCTTATCAGTGAGTGTTAAGAATTCTTTGTGTATTTGGATAACAGTCTTTCATCATATGTGTGTTTTGCAAAGAATTTCTCACACTTTCATTTTCTTAACAGTATCTCTCAAGAGTAGAAATTTATAATTTTTATGAAGTCAACCTAACAATTTTCTTTCACAAATTATGCCTTTTGTATTCAATCAAAAACTTATAACCAAACCCGAGGTCATCTAGGTGTTCTCTTATGTTATCTTCTAGAAATTTATGGTTTTGCATTTACAATTAGTTGTATGATGCATTTTAATTTTTTTAATGAAAGGTCTGTGTCAAGATTCATATTCTGCATGTAAGTGTCCAGTCGTTGAACACTATTTGATGAAAAGACAATCTTTTCTACATTGAATTGCCTTTGCCTCTTTGTCAAAGGTCAATTGATTATTTGTATGGGTCTACCTCTGGGATCTCTATTCTAGTCCATTGACCTGTTTTCTTTCATTAATATATCATTGGTTTATAGTAAGTCTTAAAATTGTGTAGTATCAGTCCTCCAACTTTGTTCTTTTTCTTCAATATCATGTTACCTATTATGTGTTTTTGCCTTTTCACATAAACTTTAGAATCAGTTTGTTGACACACACAAAATGACTTGCTGGGGCTTTGATTGAAGTTGTTATGAATCTATGATCAAGTTGGGTAGATACTACATCTTAATAATTTCATCTTCCTTCCCTTGAACATGGATATCTCTCCATTTATTTAGATCCTTGATTTCTTTCAGCAGAGTTATGTACATAGACTTGTACATATTTTGTTAGATTATTTTTAAGTACTTCATTTGGGGGATGCTAATGTAAATAGTATTGTGTTTTTAACTTCAAATTCCAATTCTTCATTATATATATATATATATATATATATATATATATATATATATATATATATATATAAAACAATCGATTTTTAACATTAACTTTATATCCTGAAACCTTGCTATAGTACCATATTAGTCCCAGGAATTTGTTTGTTTGTTTTTGTCTGTTCTGTGAGTTGTACTTTTTTCTCTTTTAAAAAATTTTATTCCCTTTTTACTGCTGAGAATTATTCCACTATCATGAGGATAGTCTCCTGTTTTGTTCTAGAAGCTTACTAGCATCAATACCTACATTTCACATAAATCCCTCTTGAATTAATTTTTGTGTATAATGTAAATAGGGGCCAAGTTTCACTTTTCCCCATATCTTATTGGTCCAGTACCATTTATTAGAAAGGCCACCAGTTACCCTTTCAGTATCAGTGACACTATTATCATAAATCAAGTAATTCTGTAATTTTTGAATCTCTATCTAGACTCTGTTTCATTCGTTTTATTTCTGTGTACATCTTGCCTCAATATTGCACTGCCTTAATTATTATTATTCTATAGTAAGCCTTAAAATTGGAAAGGGTAAGTTCTCCATCATTGTTCTTTTTCCTCTAGATTGTTTTGGCTATTCCAGGTCCTTTAACTTTTCATATTAATTTTAGAATCAAAATGTCAATTTCTGCAAAAAGTAAGACTGCTAGGATTTGGATTGCATGATCTATAAATTAATATGGGGAAAAACGATGTTTTTACAGTCCACATTTCTTTCAGAAATGTTTCATAGTTTTTGGTGTAGAGACCTTGTACACCTTTCATTAAATTTCTGTCTCATGTTTGATTTTTTAAATTCTTCAGCCAACAGTGTTATGTTTATTTTCCAATCATTGCTAGATGTTTAGAAGTACAATATTTTTTTTGCATATTGATTTTGTATCTCACAGCCTTGCTAAATTCACATACTCCTGTGTTGGTAGACTACTTAGGCTTTTCTATGTGCATAATCAAGTCACCCATGAATAAAGCGGGCTTATTTCTGCCTGAGCCTAGCTTCCTCTAGAGTCCCACAATTCCCTGGGTCTCCACCAAAGGGAACTCTGGTTCTCCCCTTAGCACATGCTGGGAGGAGCTGGACAGTATGAAGGGGGATGCCTCCCCGACTCACTCCTTACCTGCCCACTGGGTCAGGATCACAGAGCCTGGGTCTGACTGGAACCACAGGCCTGGAGCTGTGACCCTCTGAGGATCAAGGCAGGCCCTGAGGCGGTGGGCATGGAGTAAGAACAGCGTGGACTGGGAGTGCTGGGCTAGCAGACTCCTGAGTGTGACCATGGCAAGTGATTGTAATGCCCCCCAACCTCAGATTATCCACCAGAAGACTCTGAGCTGGGCCAGAGTCAGGGCTGCTGCAATGATTCTTCCTTCAGGCCCAGCATGTATCCTGTTTGCTGAGTGTCCTTTTAGGAGTAGACAGGAAGTCTTGGATCAAGGGTTAGAGGGAAGGAAAGTGGACCCAGGTTCTGGGCAGAGGCAGCAACGAAATTGCAGCCCACTCCAGCCTACCAGGCCAGCTTGCAGCCAAAACTTGTGCACCCAGCAGACAAGAAGCCCCCCTGAGTCATCCTGGGTTCAGAGTAGAGTGAGTACCAAGATGCCAGGGAGTTAGGGAGCCCCAATCCTCCACCTTGCCTCTCTGGGCTCACCTGGCAGGCATTCCCAGATGCCTGGGCCGGGGTAGTCCTGGCTGCAGGTCTCTGTGTTCACAATGGTGGACTTCCATCTCCTGCAGGATGTATGGCGGCTGCAGAGATTCTAGAGGGACAGGCTACAGGAGAATTGAGGGCACCAGCTCTTTACTGTAGAAGTTTCCCAGAAATAAACCTTCACATGGTGACCTTACACATGTGGATCATATGCTGAGACTTTGGTGATTTAATATAAAGCTGCAATAATCAAGAGAGTGTTGTAATAGTATAGACTAATGTATAGATCAATGAAACAATAGTCCAGAAAGAGACCCACATAAATGACCAATTATTTTTAAGAGTGAAACTTTCATAAGTTTCTGGAACAATTGTATAATCTGTGTAGGAAAAAACATAAGCCTTGATACTTGCCTCACAAAAAATCAATTCAAAATGGATCATAGATTTAAACATAGATGTTAAAACTATAAAAGATCTAGGAGAAACCACAGCAGAAAATCTTCACAACCTGAAGGAATGCAGAGGGGACTAAGAAAAGAAAAACATGATAAATAGGACTTTATCAAAATTTAAAACTTATACCGAGTGACACTATTAAGATTTCAAAAGTACAGTCTACCTACTGGAAGAAAAAATATTTGCGATACATATATCTCATAAAGGGCTTGCATCCAAATTAAGGAAGGAGGAAAGGAAAGAGTGGAGGGAGGGAGGGAGGAAGGAATAAAAAGAAAAAAATTCATAACTCACAAGAAGACATTCAACCTAATTAAAAAGTGGATAACAGATTTGTGCTAACAGTTCATCAGAGAAGTTGTATGAATGATCAGGAAGCTAATGACAAGATGTTCATCCTGCTTATTCATCAAAAAACTGCAGACTAGAAGGGACACTGATCTATATGCACTGAGATGACTATAATGTTTCAGGCTCTGCCCACTCTTCTTCTTCTCCCTCCCTTTCCTTCTGAACCAAGCAGCCCAAAGCCTAGAGTAGGTGAAGTCTGGTAGGTGCCTGGTTGGGAGTGGTGCTGGGGGCTATACTGGCCCAAGCTGGGGTTAGAGTCCACTTGTGAGGAACTGGCCAAATAAGTCAATGAATTAAGAATGGGAATTAGGTCTTATATGCCCTAGAGGGCAGGCCAATATGGAGAGGAAGAAACTGGAATAAACTCTGTTGTGTGGGATTGGGATTGGGATTGGGGAAGGCTCACATTTCAAATAAATACAGAATTATAGATGTGGTGTGTGTGTGTGTGCGCATGCGTGTGCACACACACACACACACACACACACTACTATGTCCATGCATGTACTCTGTGTGCACTGTGTACACACGTGTGTATGTATATGTGTGTTCACATGTGTCTCATGTGTGTGTGCATGTGTGTGAGTGTGCGTGTGTGCACACATATTTCCTAGTTCTGTCCCAGTGAAATTCCAGAGCAAGCAGCAGCACCTTCAACTGGATTTTGGGTCTGAGTACAGTTTGCCCCTGAGAGGACTGGGTCCCCTGGAGAAATGACTGGAACAGGAAAGTACAGAGGGACTGGAAATAACCTTGTGCACAGAAATAAAGAGAGGTGAAGACCTTTACAAAAAGACTTAAACAATGATGTTCACTGCAGCTTTATTTATAAGAATCCAGACAGAAAACAACCAGAATTCCATCAATGGGTGAATGGAGAGACATTGTGGTACTTTTCTGTGATGGGATACTACCTGGCAATTAAAAAGAATATAAGTTGACTTTCCATCAAGATGGCAACACTGTGCTCACCTCCTCTCATTACCATATCAAAATTATAACTAAATTATAGAGCAATCACCTTTGAAAACCACCTAAAGATGAGCTGAACAGAGCTCTTATAACTTAAGATATCGAGAAGAAGCCACATTGAGACTGATAGGAGGAGTGGAGACCCAAAATGAGCCGGTCCCACACCCACATGTGGCAGTTAAGAATAGGGAAGGTTATCTTGAATGCAGAGGTCTCACCCTAAGGAGCAAAGGTTCCTAGCCCCACAGTGAGATCCACAGCCCAGACCACCAGTGCCAGTAGAGGAGTCACCATAACAACTGATGAAAATCAGCAAGGATTCTGTCCAGGTGAGATGGAGAGCTATTGGAATCCCAGGCATTCCTCTTAAAGGACACACATATGGAGTTACTCACTGATGAACTCACTTGCTCTGAGCTCCAGCACTGGGGAAGCAGCTCAAAAAGTGCCAGGGAAGAACTGAACTGTCTGGCCTCAGGACACAGAAAGGAAGGACAACTTGTTCCAGGACCAAATGGCTGGCAGCCAACTTTGTCCCTGTGTTTAGCCCTTCCCTGACAAAGCCTGAAGGTGGGCACCAAATCTGAGTCTCCATCAAACTTGCCCCACCCTAATGACTCCCTGAGAACCTACCCCATCCAACTCATGCACAGGATGGAACTTTTTTCAGTGGCTATTACAAGCAGCCATCCTCAGCCCACATTGTGGACTTCCTTGAATTCTCAGAAAGGTCCACAACCCCCAACAACCAGTGCTTGGCTTCAGTGTTCCTTGCACCTCTTTCTAAGCAGCTCCCTAAGCAGCCTAGCATTAGCAGTAGCCAGCCTCAATTTGCAGCATTGCGTCTCCCAGGCTCTTCCAAGCCCAGCACAGGTAGCTAACAACTGCTGTTCAGCTCATGTGAGGTGGCGCTGGGCCTGGCACAGGCAACAGCTGACCTAGACCTGCACCAAAGCTCCTTGCAAGAGACCCCAAAACTAATACAGTAGCCAGCATCAGATCACACCAGAGAGTACCACTTAATAAGCTCCACAAATGACACACCCAAAGGGTGGACTCAGCAAGCGCCAAAGCCCCACTATAGTGAATCCCACCGCATAAGTTCAGCTCCCGCACAATGGTTCATCTGCTGTAGTCATGGCCAGTCCTCACAGCAAGTCAGCCTGAGGGTCAGTTCCATACACTGACACACCAATAACAATCAAGGCTCAACTATAACAGGAGGGTGCACACAACTCACACAAGGGATACCCCTGGCTCAGGTGACAAGGGAGATTGCTTCACTGGACCCCACAGAATACCTACTACATAAGATCATCCTGCCAAGACTGGGAGATATAGCAGATCTACCTAACATGTAGAAATAAACACAGGGAGGCAGCCAAAATGAGGAGACAAAGAAACATGTTCCAGATGAAAGAATAGAACAAAACTCCAGAAAAAGAACTAAATAATAATGGAGGCAAGCAATCTACTATATATAGAGTTCAAAACACTGGGTATAAGAATACTCAATGAATGTAGGGGGGAAATAGATGAACTCAGTGAGAACAGCAACAAAGAAGTAGAAACCATAAAAAAGAAACAGTCAGAAATGATAAATACAATAACCAAAATGAAGAATACATTAAATGGTATCAACAGTATTAGATGAAGCAGGGGACAGGGGATTGAATCAGCTATCTGGAAGGTAAGGTAACAGAAAACACCCAATTGGAACAGAAAAAAAAGAATGAAAAAAATTAGGATAGTTTAAAGAACCTCTGACACAACATGAAGTGTACCAACATTCACATCATAAGGGTACCAGAAGGAGGAGAGAAAGCAAGAGATTGAAAACCTATTTGAAAAAATAATGGTGGAATATTTCCCTAACCTGGTGAGGACACACAAGTGCACGAAGCACAGAGTCCAAAATAAGATGAACCCAAAGAGGCCCACACCAAGATACATCAAAAGCTAAAGACAGAGAATCTTTGCAGTTTGTCACCTACAAGGACACTCCTATCAGCTGATTTCTCAACAGAAACCTTGCAAGTCAGAGGGACTGACATGAAATATTCAAAGTGATGAAAAGTAAGAACTTACAACCAAGATTACCCAGCAAGGTTATCATTTACAATCAAAGTATAAATAGAGCTTTCCAGACAAGAAAAAGTTAAAGGCGTTGATCACCATCAAACCAGTATTACAAGAAATGTTAAAGAGAATTCTTAAAGAAGAAGAAAAAAAGATAAAAAATATGAGTAATAAAATAGCAATAATTACATACATACCAATAATTACTTTAAATGTAAATGGGTTAAATGCTCCAATCAAAAGATATGAGTGGCTGAATGGATAAAACAACAAGACTCATACATATGCTGCCTACAAGAGACTCACTTTAGATTGAAAGACACACACAGATTGAAAGTAAAAGGATGGAAAATGGTATTGCATGCAAATGAAAATGAGAAAAAGTGGGGGTAGCAATACTTATATCTGACAAAATAGACTTTAAAATAAAGGCTATAACAAGAGATAAGGAAGGACATTTTATGTACAACAGTCAAGATATGGAAGCAACTTAAGTGTTCATTAACAGACATTTGGATAAAGAAGAGGTGCTACATATATACAATGGAATAGTACTTGGCCATAGAAAGCAATGAAATCTTGCATTTTGCAATGACACAGATGGACATAGAGGGTATTATGCTAAGTGAAATAAGTCAGACTGAGGAAGATAAATACCATATGATTTTACTTAATATGTGGAGCCTAAAGAACAGAATAAACAAACAAACAAATGGAAGCAAACACATAGATACAGAGAACAAACTGGAGGTTGCCAGATAGAAGTGGGGGATTAGAGGGCTGGGGAAAAAAAGTGAAGGAATTAACATGTATAAATTAGCAGTTACAAAATAGTCACAGGGATGTAAAGTACAGCATAGGGAACAGAATCAATATTGTAATAACTATATGTGGTACCAGATGAGTACTAGACTTATTGGATCACTTCATAAGTTATATAAATGTCTAGCCCGATGGTGTATACCTGAAGCTAATATAATATTGAATGCTAACTGTGATTAAAAAATTAAACAAAAAATTTTTGAAAGAAATATGTCAGGGAGTGGTCATTGGGTTAAGTTAGAGGTAGCTTAGATGGTGTGGGAGATAGTATTTTTAGTAGGATGTTCATTGGCAGCCTGCCTAAAATCATTTAATTGCATGTTTTATAAGTTCTTTGCTGGCCAAATATGGATTTGGCCTATGCATTGCATGAGATCTTTCATAGGGAATGTTTTACATTTGAGAGATAAAAATAAAATGAAACAAAATTAAGAGAGAAGTCGAGGTACTTGGTCAGGGTCACACAGATGATTCGTGCAAAGTTAAGGCTAGGTTTCCTGATTCCCACAACTGAGCTCCTTTCATCACTACTATACAATGTTTGTCTGTAAGAGCCATACACCCTTGTCTCATCAGCATGCCAAAGGCCAGGGAAACCCAAGCAGGGAGACAAATATGTTTTTATAGTTCAGAGCAACATGCCTTGACAGCATGCTTACTCTGAGCATGCTAGTATGCATGTTGCTTATCACAAACTTCCAGGTTATTGGTTAGAAAAGAATGAAGCAAACAGATTTTAGCCATTGTTGTAAACACCAAGCATGTGTGTGGTAATTTGGCATAATTTTCCAGGACTCTGAGGACCTCTGGGCTGTGGCAACTCTTTGTGGAGAATTATAGACCAAGGGTTTGGCAGACTTAGTGCTTTTCAGGCCACATGTTCACCTCTCCATCTCTGTGTCAGAGACCTGGAATCACAAACTGACCTCAAACAAAACCACTAAGCTCTGTGTGCTAGACATGGGCAACTCTCACAGCCTGTTGTACTAGATCATTTCATCATCTTTGGCTCTACTCTTGAAAAAGTACTTTTATATTATTGAAATAGTAAAACATTTTACTGTTTTCTCACCATAAAAAAATGCATGTTCTTTGCAGGCAAGTTATAAATTATTGAAGAATACAAAGAAGGAATTTATATCACTTACTTTAGTCCAATCACCTGAGAGTAATCATTAGTAAGTGGAAAGTAAACCCCCAGTCTATTTTTTATGACTTAAAATACTTTTTAAAAATAAAGGATTGAATCATACTGTAAAAAAAAAAAAAAAAAAAAAAAAGAAGGAACTCAAAGGTAGGTGACAAAACTACCTACCTGTATTACAAATGTGTGAAATAAGCTCCCTGGAGGGGGTATGGCTGACCTAAGTCACTTTGGTAATGAGTAGCAACTGTAAGACTAAAGGCACAGGGACCACACACAGCATGGCGCCCTAGCTGACAGTTAATTCTCACTATACAGGGTGACAACCTGATAGATACACAAAAAATGAACAATGAAGTGAATGGATGGAGGGTGGTGGAGCCAGGTCCTCACTGTTGGGGTGGGAGGTTCAGACAAGCAAGGAGGAGGTGAAAGTGATCCCTGTGGTGATGGATTAGAGCTGGAGACATGAGTTCAAAGTCATGTTTATCTTAATATAGATACAGATGGATACATATGAAAATATTTATAGATACATCTAAACACCAGTTAATGCACACATATTGCTTTGTTCTGTCAACTGAGGGCCTAGAGGCAAGGACACCCAAGAGCAACCAACACACCAGATCGGGGTTTCTAACAGCGTCTCCACAGAAAGGAACCAAAGTCCTTGGAGAAATGGCTGATTCTAGAACTGAGGCAGGAAGTGTACATACAAGATGAGCCTGGAGTCTAAGAAGCTGTCACAGCCCAGAGGAGCCTAAGGAGATGAGACAATTAAATGTCAGCAGGGCCTGGATGGGATCCTGGGACAGAAAAAGGATATTAGAGAAAAAGTAAAGCCACCCAAATAAACCACAGACTTTAGTTAATATAATGCATCATATTGGGTCATTAATTACAACATATAAATCATACTATTATAAGATGTTAATAATAGAGGAAATTGGGCAAAGGGTATAAATCTATACCTGATCTAAAACTTAAAAGTATATTAAAAAAAAAAAGAAATGCAGAAATAAAGTTGTAGGCCCAGACTAAGTCAGGAAGAGGCAGCTCAGGCCCTATGATGAGAGTCTCCATGTCAACCTACCCTCCCCAATGTCCCTGTCCCCATATTCAATCCTGGGTCCCGTGGTCTCTACCACAGACACGGCACCAGACGCCCAGCCTGGGGCAGCACTTCCTAAACATCCTCTGTCTAGCCAGGGCCTAATGACTGAGCTGATTAGGGGGACTCCGGAGGGGCTGGTACTTTCCTGCCTGCTCCCCGCAGCTCCAAATCATGGGACAGTGTGAGAGTCCCTCTAGGTCAGCAACCTCCTCTTAGATAGGGGGAAACTGAGGCACATGGGGGTTGCCTGACGATCCACCAGGACACAGCTTCTCAGGATACAGATTTATCTCCTTGCTGCCAGAGTGTGGCCAAGAGCTGTGGCTAAAAAGTGAGAGTTCCATATTTGCCTTGATGATGGGTAAGGTCAACAGTGACACTCCCTTCTAGGCTCCAGAGGGCCTGATATTGCCGAGTGCAGGGATGTGGGCGGGTCTTCAGGAACTCAGGTCTTCTGCCTCCTGGACACCCCCCTACCATCCCTTGGTTCACATAAGAAGGGAATTCATGTCCCTCACCTGTCCTGGCCCAATTAGACTCCAGCACTAGGATCCCTCTTCTGCATACTTGCAGCCCATTATATATGTGTGAGGCGGAAGGATGGCCCTCAAGATGTCCTCATCCCTACCCCCAGCACCTATGATTATGGAACTCACAGGGCAAAGGGCCTTTGAAGACATGATTAAGGTGATGGCCTTGAGATGGGAGGTTTTCCTAGGTTACCCATGTGGGCCCAATATCCTCACGTGGGTCTTTGAAATCACAGAATCTTTCCCAGCTGTGGTCAGGAGCTGTGAGGATGGAAGCTGGGTCAGAGAGATGCCCCATGGCTGCTTTTGATGATGGAGGACAATTTTTCCCAGCTGTGGTCTGGAGCTGTGGAATTCCTGGGCCACTAGAAGCTGGAAAAGTTGGGATACTGATTCTTCCTTGGAGCCTTTTGGAGGAATACTGCCCTGCCCACCCTGAAGATTAGCCCCACAAGACCCATGTCAGACCTCTGACCTTCAGAACCATAAATGTGTTATTATACCACCAGGTTTGTGGTAATTTCAAACCCAAATGATTTCCCTAAATTTACCACACATTTAAGAAAGAAATAATACCAAATCTACATAATCCATTCCAGGAAACAGAAGGGAAGAGAACACTTTTCAACTCCTTTTATAAAGTCAGAATTACTATGACACCAATATTAGTCGAAGACATTACATAGAAAAGAAACCACAGACCAATACCCCTCATCAACATAGACACAAGAATCTTCAATAAAATATTAGTAAATTGAATCCAGAGATATATAATCTAGATAATACATCATGACCAAGAGAAGTTTGGATGAGAAAACCAAAGACCTTATAAGAAAACTACAGATCAGTGTCTCTTCTGCAAAGAGACACCAAAAAATCTGATTTTACAAAATAGAATTCCTCAAAATACAGAAAAGATGACAATACCACAGCCAAGTTCAGTTCATTCTAGGGATGCAAGTTTGGTTTAACATATGAAGGTCAACCCAGGTAATTCACCAAACTGACAAACTAAACAAGAACAAGATTGTCATATCTTTAGATGCAGAAAAGAAACAGACAAAATTCAAGACACATTTGTGATGACAGAAATTCTCAATAAATTAATCATGACAGTGTGCTATAGTTATAAGGAGAAGTAGAGATTGATGGAACCAATGAGAGAGCCTAGAAGTAGACAAACATGAAGCTCACTGAGTTCTGAGACAGATGACAATGGACTTCAGTGAGTAAAGGGTGGTCTTTCAAGAAATGTGCTGAAATACTAGCTACTTCTATGGAAAAATCTGAGATTGGGCCTGACCTGACATCGTGTACAAGACCTGGTTTGGCTCAGAGATACAGACAGCTGGAAAGGGCATCGCTCAAAGTGCCGGACAAACTGCAAAACAATGTATTTTTTGACTCCACCAGAGAACTGAGGTCACGGGACAGACAGCTAACCTGAGATATGGAGAAGAACAGGACTGAGCACTTGACCACCTGGAAAAGATGCTGCTGGAGCCAGCCACTCACAGGCAGGCCCCAGATCCAGGCTGGTGTCTGGGCAGGGTAGGGAACAGGCCGAGGCACAGGAAGGGAGACCAGGATGGCAGTGGGATAATGCAAGTGGTCCAGGAAGTTGTGAGAAGGAAGGTGCCCTGGAGGCCCTGGTGACCAGCAGGTCCAGGGGAGAGTGAGGAGATGAGGTGGATGGGACAGTGGTCAGCACTTGCCAATGGAGGTCAGGAGCTTGGTGGGCAGGTGGCCAACTGGAGCTGGCACTGCCTACTTGTCTCACTATCACTTCCATTTGCCTGTCTCTCTGCTGATGGCACTCAGATCCCAAGATAACAAGGTTCCATTGTAATCAGCAGAACTGCTCAGATAATGCCCGGAGATGGACATGGTCGGACCACCTGAGGAATCGGGTCTGCCATCTCTGGAAGGCACATCTGAGTCCTGGGTCTGAATTATCTGCATCCTTTACTCTGGATTGAAAGTGTGAGAAATTCTTTGCAAAACACATATATGATGAAGGACTGTTATCCAAATACACAAAGAATTCTTAACACTCACTGATAAGAAAGCAGCCAACCCAAATAAAAGTTGGCTGGGAGGAACATGAAATATTCCCAGCTCTTTGTGGGCTCCAGGAATCCTTCTGCCTGCTTCTATCAGATGGTTCTTGTCCCTGAGCATGTCCTTGACCTCATTTTTGATAATGATTTGGATGGCAATGGGGAATGCAGACAGTTCAGAAGGGCCATGATTAGGGAGGTGAGCGACCAGCAGGCCCAGAAGAGAGTGAGGAGGTGGGGTGGATCGACAGGCAGGGACAGTGGTCAGCTCTGGCTGTGGAGGTCAGGGGCCAGAGGTGGTGGGACTTGGTGGAGGCAGTGTGCAAGGGGAGCTGGCGTTGGCTACTTATTATCTCGCTGTTGCTTCCATTTCCCTTGTCTCTCTGCTGATGGCACTCAGATCCCGAGATAACAAGGTTGCACTGTAATTAGCAGAACCGCTCAGATAATACCCGGAGATGGACATGGTCAGACCACCCGAGGAATCGGGTCTGCCATCTCCGGGAGGCACATTTGGGTCCTGGGTCTGAATCATCTGCTTCCTCCACTCTGGATTGGAGGACGGAGCGCCTCTCCTCTGACCCCCTGATGGCCTGGAAGGATAAATGGGGAGGGGAGAGCAGACTGGGGCAATAGCAGCAGGGACCAGCCAAGGTAAGTACCCCACGCCAGACCCCAACATCTGGGTGTCACCGTGCAGTGAGTCACTGATCCTCAGATCTGGAGAAGCAAGACCTCAGACCCGAGGCCTGGACTGATCCCTGACCTCGGGGTCCCCAACTCCACCAGCACCTCACACCCTGTAGACCCTGGCCTGGCCCAGCTCCCAGCCTCTCTCTTTCCAGATGCTGAATCTGCTGGTGCTGGCATTGCCTCTCCTGCTGAGCCCGGTCCACACGGCCCCTGGTGAGTTCTAAACCTGGCTGGCCCCAGCCCTGCCCCTTCTTCCATCCCCCAAAAGCCCCACGATGGGTGGGTGGGTTCACAGAAGCCCAGGGTTGTGTGGGACTGGGCTGTGTCTTGTCCTGAGGGTGCTTCCTGCCTCAGCCCCACACCAGGCCCTGGAGCGAGTGAACATCGTGGGAGGGAAGGAGGCCCCTGGCAGCAAGTGGCCCTGGCAGGTGAGCCTGAGATTAAAACATCAATACTGGATGCACTTCTGCGGGGGCTCCCTCATCCACCCCCAGTGGGTGCTGACCGCGGCACACTGCGTTGGACCGTGAGTGACCATGGGGCCTGGTGGGTGAGGGCAGGCTTGGGGCTCCACCCTTGGTGTCCAGGAGGCTGCTCTGCCCCTGAGCAGCTACCCCCTCTCTCCAGGGACTTAAAAAATCCCACAGAGCTGAGGGTGCAGCTGCGGGAACAGCACCTGTATTACCATGACAAGCTACTGCCCATCAGCCGGATCATTGTGCATCCTGAGTACTACATCATCCAGGAGGGGTTTGACATTGCCCTGCTGGAGCTCGAGGACCCTGTGAACATCTCCTGCCAAGTCCAGCTGGTCACTCTGCCCCCTGCCTCAGAGACCTTCCCCCCAGGGACCCCATGCTGGGTGACAGGCTGGGGTGATGTAGACAATGGAGGTAAGCATCAAGGAGAGCTGGAGGGCTTAGGGGAGCAGGGGCCAGTCTCACCATGACCCAGCTCTGGGATTCCCTTTTGGGGATGGGATTCCCACGGGTGGGCTCAGGGCGTGGAAGTTTGGCGACTCTAGGAGAGGGAGAGGTGGCAGAGGCAGGATGTACTGAGAGTAGAGACTTGGTGCCTGGACAAGTCACTTAGCACCTTTGTGCTTTAGTTTCCCCTTGCATGAAAGGGCACAGTCACAGTATTTCATGAATACGATATGAAGAAAGAGAAATCATGTAATAAGGTATCTTATTATTAATAATAAGAGAAAGAGAATAATGCCCATTGCTGTCAGGCTGGCCTGCATTTCTTCCAAGTGCCCACAGACACATGTGTCAGAAATCAGGGTCCTGCCCAGGGGTATTGGGTCAGGTTGGATGCAACTCAGTTTGACCTTTCCAGCAACCATTTTGTCTCCATCTTATCCACAGAGCAAAGCTTTAGGGACACTTGGCATGAACAGGTGCCCTGTAGTATGTCCTCTGGGCCTTACTCAGGGAACCTGATTGTGTCATTGCCCAAGGACCAGTGGACACACAACATCCTGCCCAACCACCCCAAGCACAGGGAGAAAAATGAGTCCTGGGGTGAGGGCTGGCCAGGAGGCAGAGCTGGGAGGAACCCAGGACCTGGTCCCCACCCCTTCCCATCCCTAAACGGGGCTTAAATGAGGTCAAGGAGCAAGGGCCATTCTCAGGAGAGAAGGGGCTGGATCTGCAGCGTTCACCACTGCATGTCTCTGAGTTTGCAGGCCCAGGAACAGAGGAGGCACCAGCAACTCTCCTGCCATCATGCCCCTACCCTGCGCCCATTGGATGACAGGATTACCTAAGTTCCCCCAGCCCAGCCTACTCCACCTTTCTTTCACTTTCTCTCCATAGTACATCTTCCACCACCATACCCCCTGAAGGAGGTGAACGTACCCATCGTGGAAAATAGCATTTGTGACCTAAAATACCACACTGGATTGTACACGGGGGATAATGTCCAGATAGTCCAGGATAACATGATATGTGCTGGGAATGAGGAGCATGACTCTTGCCAGGTGGGCCTATATCCTCCCCCTCATCCCCCACCACGTGAGCCACTGCTGACCCCTCTCCTCCCCAGGGTGACTCCGGAGGGCCCTTGGTCTGCAAGGTCAATGGCACCTGGCTGCAGGCGGGTGTGGTCAGCTGGGGCGATGGCTGTGCCCAGCCCAACAGGCCCGGCATCTACACCCGTGTCACCTACTACCTGGACTGGATACATCGGTACGTCCCCGAGGAGCCCTGAGCCTGTCCCTGGGGCTGCCACCTGGGTCTGCGGAGAAGCCAGCCCCATCAAGTCCCCACACCACTGCTTTCTGCCCAGGTGGCAACCTTCCCCACGTCTGTCCCCTGCCCCGAGCCCTGCCTTCCCAGAGCAGGCACTGATCCTCATTAAAGAGCATGGAGAAGACACGAGTTGTGGCCATGATTCTGACTGTGGGCATCACTGAGGCGGGAGGATGGCGATCCCGGGGAGTCTGGGGCAGCCGCTGTCACTGTGGGGTCCTGGACCCTGACAACCCAGTGTTGCTGTGGGGATGGCCCCCTCCCCAGCCCCTGGTGCCTGGGGCTGTGTCTGTTTGGTGATGGTCACGTGTATTTGGGATGCAGAAAGCAACACGGACCATTTAAGAGATGATTCTATGGGTGCCCAGGTACCCAGCAATGGGGTCATGACATACACCTCCCCCACACCCTGTGTCCCTCCAACCACGCAGTCCCCTCCCCTCCTCCCTCCACAACACCGTCCCCTTGCTTCTCTCTCAGGCCACACTGTGCACGTACACGTGGAAGTAGTGTTGTCTGCCTCCTTTTCACATTTTTGTGACTGATCAGTTGTAACGCTTTGAGCCTCACGTTTCACTGACCACCACGTTGATTTTCTCCTGGTGCTGAATGTAGTGAGATCACTATTGCTCACCGCCATGTCAGCTCCCAAGTGGAGCCTAATGTCCAGGCTGCTACTGGCACTTGGGGTGTTTCCAGTTGGGGTCTCAGGACCAGGTGGCCAGGCCATTCCTGTGCACACACCCCGAATGTCTGTGTCATGTGCCAGTAAGGGGGCTGAGGCACTCTCCATTTCCTAGCTGTCAAGTGTGTCCTCTCCCAGCAATGGGGACGGCACCATGTCACTCCCTTTGATCTGCCATTCTGGTGAGTGTGGCTCCTCATTAAGTTTTAATGTTCGTTTTTATCGTTTTTGATTCTGGGAGCCCCTTTCACAATTGGAGGCATCACCCTTGGCGGGAGAGGGGACAGCTGTCCACCTGCAATACCGGGGATGGTGCCCCCAGGCCCCAAGTCCAAGGACGCAGCCTTCTTGGATGTCCTCAGTCACTGGGCATGTTTCCCCGGCATTGCAGATGTCAACACGCTGGGGAGTGTTCTGCGTCAGGCTGCCTTGCAGTTCAGGCTGTCTCTTGCGCATAGATTCCCATAAGCCAGCAGCTCTGCTCCCTGCAGTGTAGACTCTGTGGATCTGAGTGGGAAGGGCCTCTGCCCCCAATCACCCTGCGCCCTCACTGCTGTGGAGACCGCGGTGGGAGAGGTGCTCACCCTCTTCATTTTCCTCTCATCTTTAATTATTTATTGTAGCTGTAACACATGCTCATCCTAGAACGTGAAAGACAGACGGACTGAACCTGTTCCTCCTTCCTCCCTCGTGCCCTCTCTGGATTGCTAACCTTACACAAGCACATTTAGACTATCTACGTTCAGATTGTGCTGGTGGACACCGAGGAACAAGAAGCCCTTGGGTAGAGGTGGACTAAGGGGAGATGGATGGGTAGAGACTCGGGGGTGAGACCCCACTGTGGGGAACAGGGAGGAAGCCCCGTACTCCCCTTGTCTGGCCCTAAATCCTGAGGAACTCAGCCAGCTCAGCCATGTGGCAGATGACAGATAAAAGTGAGCGTTGGTTTATCAGGGAGGGTTAAACTGAACTTCCGCTGGTCCAGTGTGGCTTTGGCGGGGGGCAGCCCTCTGTGCCTGCTGTGGTCCTCCCACGGGGGCTGCCATGCAGGCCCTCATGGTCCATGTTCACTGAACTGCAGGAGACCCCCATCAGGGCTAGGATAGGGGTCACTCCAGGGCAAGACACCTCTCCCAGTGCCTCGCTTTGCTCTAGTCAAATGGGGACAGAAATGAGTCTGTGTCACAGTCATTATAGGGACCATGTGGATGTTGTTCAGAGTTTCTGCTCAGAGAGCAGGCCTGGAATCCTGGGTGTGTTGAGGACCCTGCAGTGAGCCACGTATGTGGGAAAAGGGGTCCCAACACTGGGGTAAACTGAGCTGGGACATGTGAGGGCCCTGAAATCTTAAGTGGGTACCCAGAGAAGGCCCTCGGGGATCCAGGAGACAGAGGACCTGGGTCCTCTAGACTCTCCCAACCGTGCCCCCATAATGGGTGACATGAGGTATTTTGGGGCCTGGAAGTGGCGTCCTGAGCTCCAACTTCGCTTCCTCAAGCCAGTTTAAAGAGGGCATGTC
>PVKZ01007616.1:0-21632 GCA_004027375.1 Macroglossus sobrinus | reverse complement strand
CGTCATACAAAGAAATCCTGTGTGATCGATCGATCGACCTTAGTCTCCAGCCCCTAAGAAGTCAAACTGATGCCTTGTGGCTCAAGGCCTCCCACCCCTACTATAAATCACATTGAAGCATAGACTCTCTGGCTGGCCCGAGGCTCCAGGTAAATAAAGACACTCTTATCAGGCAAGACATTCTAAAGGCTTAGAAGTGGCCTCCCAGGAGCTGAAGGAAAAGGCCAAACCTCTCTTTGGTCAAGGTGAATCTCTTACTGCACAAATACAGACTAAGCTCCTGACCTTGAGGGGTTTGCATCCCAGTGGAGAGGACAGATCAACACCTATACTTACCTGTCACCACCACCACCCCCTAGTAATTAACCAACAGCACAGCTACAGATGGTCAGAAGTGCCGGGCAAGAGCGTCAGGGGCACCCCAGGGTGGGGAAGAGCATCAGGGGCACCCCAGGCTGCCGAGGCGGGAGAGCAGAGAGAGACTTCACTAGTAGGACGGAGAAGGAAGACGCTGGGGGAAGACCAGAAGCAGGAAAGTGAAGCCTCACGCATGGTGAGACCTTGAGTGAGGGTGTTGTATCTGCAAGCGGGTGGGACGACAGGGACACACATGGAGTGATCGGGGACAGGAAGAAAGCCAACGTGGCTGGAAACGTGAGCCACAGAGAGAGGGGGCGTGCGGTGGAGCCGGACGGCGTCATCCTTCATAGCGCTGTGAGTCACCCACCGCAAGGGTCGGAAATTTATTCTGGGAGCGATGGAAATAAAACTCGTGAATCCATCGGGGCGAGTGCATTTGATTTCAGGCTCCAAGGAAAAGGGCCACGAGTGTGTGCGGCACACCGAGCATCTCAAAACAAACCCGATCGAAACCGGTTACAGGGGTGCCCTGGGGAAAGGGTCCCTGGTGCCCAGGACAGAGCCTGCCCGAGCTGAGCCTCTGTTGAACGCATCACCGGTGCAAGCACACCCCCCGCACTTGGTCACCCTCTGTGCCGCTGGCCTTTTAAGAACTTCTATGGAGAGCTGGAGTCCGTGGTGAGGTGAGACTGTCAGGAACACATGCCCTGGGCGGGGGGGGCGGTCTCCAAGGAGGCGGGGAGAGTTAGGGGTTCATGAGAGGAGCGTGAGGTGTTTCTTGCTGTCTGAACTACGACGCTCACAGCGGGAAATAAAAAGCTTTCCCCTTTATTAGCACTGATAAGAATAATGGTCCGCCCTCCAGGCTTTTAAATCTTCCTTGATCGTCATTTTCCAAGCAAAGCTGCTGAGCGCAGCAGAAACAACAGGCTTGATGAGGTTAAATCATCCTCAGCGGCAGGAGCGTCTGCCAACACAAGACCCTGAGGGGGGCCAAACCGTCCCTCGTCTCCCTGGAAGCCACCTGGAGGAAGGAAAAGAGTCCAAAGGGCGAGGGCTGGACCCGACCTCTTTGGACATTGCATCCCTGCTCCCAACGTGGCCCAGCACAAAAAAAGTAATAATAATAATGGCAGGAGTGAAGTTCCCGGGGACCAGGCCCAGACTGCCCAGCTCTGCGCTTTGCTGTGCAACCTTGGGCAAGTTACGCCACCTCTCTGGGCCTCCGTCTCCTCATTTCTGCAACGGGGAAGATGATCATGGTACGTGATCGTGAGACGGTGGCAGGGGTTGAGCAGGTGTATGCAGATCGAGAGCCGAGATGAGCATCTGGCCCCTGGCGAGCACCTGCTTGTTCGCACGCCAGCTACGACCATTTGCTAGGAGCTCGCTCTGCATCACGCAGGACCGAGGCAGGGTCTCACCATCCCTGACGAGCAGAGGAGGGCGCTGAAGCTTGACGGGTGGATCACCCACACCCAAGGTCACATGTGCCTCGTCACATGTGCCTCAGAGCCGGGATATGAGACGGGTGGTGAGCTTCCTTGTCGCTCCCCAAGGTGAGTCTCTCGCTCGGTGTGAATTCAGCTCGGCGCTCTGTGGGGCTGTCGAATTGCTAAAGCCCTGGGCAAGGCAGAGGAGGAGGGGGGCTGGGGAGCCGCAGGGCGGGGGGCCTCCTCCCGGGAGTATCTCAGTGTCCCCTCTACCCGCAGCGACCATAGTCACGCACCTCGGATGTAGGTCTCCTGTCTTGTCCCTGATGGAATGACAAAATGGGGTACGTGAGGAAACGGGGAGCAGACACGGATAAGATGGGGAAGAATGGGGGTGTGGGTGGGAGGGGAGGAGGGGAGGAAGGAAAGGGGGGGTGGGTGTCCCCCCGCCGGAGTGTGGATGAGCAGGGCACACACACGTCCCTCTGCAGATAGCACTACTGATATCGATCTACCTTATTTTCAGAAGCACATTGATCTTGGCTTTTCACAACTTCTCTAGGACAGAGAAGACTCGCTCAGAAGCCGCTCCACGTGGCAGGCAGCCCAGGGCACCCGTGTTTGGGAGAGGGTCGCCGCCAGACCTCTCCCAAGGGCCAAGGTCAACGGCCACGCATCCAGCCCCTGCAGGGGCCTCCACGCCAGGCAGCTGCAGTCTGAGAAGATCTGCCTTTGCTTTTGACAGAGCGATGGTCCCTGGAGGGCCTTGGACCCTGCCCTCCCGGCTGGGGACGGGAGGAAAGTCATCCAGGACAGGCAAGAGGCGGAGATGTGGAGGAGGGTTAGGGAAACAAAGACCCCCTCCCCGTGGAGAGGGGAGGGCGGCGGGAAGGACCAGTGCCCAAGAGGTGCGTCTGACGAGACAGTCCCGCCAAACGGCCCGGCCTGCTGCCTTGGGAAGCCAGGCCCTGCGGGAGCGGGTGACAGGAGCACCTCTGCCTGGCCATGAAACCGGAGGGCATGCTGTGTCCCCGTGTCCCTGGGCGGGATGGCCTGGGCGCCCCCATTGGGGGTCACCAGGGGTCCTCCCAGCCCCTCCGGCGGTGGCCACGGCAGAGAAGTCTCGGCGAGTTGACGGGAGGCCAGAGGTGGGGAGCCCCTCCAGCTGTGGCCCTCCACACACACACACACACACACACACACACACACACACACACACACATACACAGACGGCAGAGGCGAGCGCCGTGATGGCAGGGAGGCGAGAGGGATCGCCTGTCACGGGGACCCGAGATAAAATTGAGCAGCCCGAGGTGGGCATTCCGTCTCTCTGCCAGCTTCAAGTGCCGCTGAGAAAGGGACTGTATAATTTAAAGCGTGCCCTTCGGGAACAGGCTTCCACGGGCAGCCACGAGGAGGGGCTCGCCGTGGGTAACGAGGCCCCGGGGACCAGTGGCGGGGAGGGGGAGTGGGAGAGGGAGGGGGAGAATCCAGGTGCTAGCTTCTTAAGAGCAGGTGACCGAGGCGTGGAGGGGCTCGGCTGCGTCACCTCCAGACAGGGAGCTGGAGTCTTCCTGGCGCAGAGCCTGCCTGGGAAAGCCCACGTCTTCGAGTTTAGTGGGGTGACATCCCTGGCCTCTGAGCCACGGGGCAGAATATCACAAGTGTCCCCTGGAGGGAGTGCTGACTGGCAGGAAGCTGCAGGTGACCGGGAGGTGAGCCCTGTCCAAAGCGTGTCAGACAGAGTCAGCCCCGTACTACTGTCCCTGCAGTGGGCTGAATCGTGTCCCCTCGCCCCACCCCACCCCACCGCCAACTTCATGCCCACCTGGCAGCTCAGAACGTGGTCTTAGTCTGGAACTAGGGTCTCTGCAGATTACGCCGGAGCAGGGTGGCCCCTAGGTCCGATGACTGGTGTCCCCGTAAGCAGAGAGGACACGGAAAGAAGGCCAGGCGAAGAAAGAGGCAGAGGCAGAGGCAGAGATGGGGCTGCTGTGCCGACAAGCCCGGCGATGCCAAGCATGGCTGGCCGCCACCAGAGGCTGGAGACAGGCACGGGGTCGAGTCTCGCGCGGGGCTCACGGAAGGTACCGGCAACGTTCCTGGCACCCTGATTTCGAAGATTCAGCCTCCAGAGCTGTGAGAGAAGAAATGCGTTTTCATCCCCCCAGTCTGTGGCGAGTTGTTGCAGCAGCCACGGCAAACGCACCCCGAGGCCGTGCAGTCCCGCCCACCTGCCGACGACGTTCAGACTCCTCCAGTCCAGGCTGTCCGAGGGGATGTTCTGGGCACACGGGCCCCGCCATGGACATCTCTGTGGCGTTTTACTGTTTGCGCTGTGGGTCCCCGTCCTCCGCCAGCTTTGTGGGACGGGCGGGACCAGGGTCAGGGATCTCCGCTTGCAGATGGGGAGACAAAGGCTGGGACTCGGATCTGGCTTTCTGTGGAACACAGAAGCAGGTGAGATGCTTCTGGTGACTCCCAGAGGCCCTTGGGCCCAGCATCTCAGCGGGACGGGCAGCTGGCCTCACATCCTCCTCCCCCCTCCCCTGCTTTCCTGGTGGCCCCCTGGCCATACTCTGGTCTCTTCTGTATGACAGGGGCTGAGATCCCCTACCCCCTCCCTCAGTGTCACCCCCAGCTGTCCTGAATTCGGGGCCCTTACTCGCCTTTGTCTCCCCGACACCAGCCCCGACTTGAGGACCAAGAGCTGCTAAGGACCGGTGGGAGGGTCTTCCTCACGGCAGCGAAGGCTATCTGTGGCTTGTCGCTGGAGATCATCCAGTAAGCACATCGATACTCATAAAGGGAGGTAACGCTTATTGTCTGGGCCACTTTGGGTACCGGAGGAGAAAAAAAAAAAAAAACACAACAATGTCTGAATTGCAAAGATGAACGAGTTACCTCCCCTGTCAGCCAGGATAGAGGGCTTGGGATGGCTGGAAGGACTGCAGTGGGAAGAACTGTGTTTTAGGACCTGCCGCAGGTGTTCATCCGTGGCAGGCGTATCCTGTCAGGAGCAGACAATGCGCACAGTGTCGAGAAGTCATCCTTTAAAGGGTCCGAACGCCCATCGTCTGGGCGCTGGGAGCCGGAGCCAGGAGGCGGCTGATGCCCTGAGCAAGGTTTTTCCAGTAAGGTCCAGATGAAAAGCGTGAGACCTGCTGAGTGAGCATCATCATCTTCGGAGACTCTCAGACTAGATCTGCTCGCCTCCGTTGTAGCAGCTCGAGCATCCTTCTCCTCCCGGTGCTCAGAGCGATGCCATCGTCCCGCCTAGCGGGGCCCGGCCGGCTGCAGGCTCCAGGGGTCTGCCCCCCACTGCTGAGTCCTGTGTGGAGGTCGGGCACGCTGGGCTCTGCCTGGTCCCCTGAGACCCCGAGTCCTGCAGCCCTCTTCCCTCGAGTTCAAAGCAAAAGACAGAGCCTGGGCTGAGGCCCCTGCAGTCTGCAGGTGATTCTGGAAGGGCGTCCTTTGACGCCCCTCCTCCCAGCTGCCCATCCTCTCTTCTCTAGAAGCCCGAGGACGAGCTCTGTCCTGCTACTTCCTGCCAAAGCGCCGGTCACCCCGATCCCGCCAGCCTCCTCCTCGGCCTCGGCGATGTCCAGTCCGATCTGATTTCTGCCAAATGCCGCACCCCCAGGCGGAAACAGTTCAGAGGAAACAGCTCTCCTTCCTAACCCCGTTCAGGTGTGCGTTTCTCACGGGATTTCACCCCTCGTGGTATGCTTCCACCTCTCCCCCAGCTTCCTTTGGTCCGGGACCCCCCCCCCAGAGCTGATGTGTACGGAGGGGATCGGAGTTGGGTGAGAGGAGAGATGGACGAGAGGACCGGAGGCTGTGGAGATCACCCGCCCAGATGACCCCAGCGGGCCACGGCAGCTGCCGTGAGGAGAACGCGCTCCAGGAGGGACCTCCAGGGAAGGGTCCTTGGGCCCTTCCGGCTTTGTGAGGGGCCATTATGCAGGGCCTGGCTCGGCGGAGCAGCCTGGTGCCTCGGGAGCTGTGCAGAGACCCGGGTGGCATCGGGCAGTGGGCATCCTGGTTACAGAGGACGAGGCGGGTGGGGAAGCTTCTGCGCTGAGTCAGGAGACAGTCCTGCCCAGGGGCAGCCGGATCCGCTCTGGGAGTCCGAGGATGGTGCCCATGGTGAGCCCGGCGGGAGCGAGGCAAACGGAGAGCGGGAGAGGCTGGCGCTTCGTCTCCGCGTCCTGTTTGTTTAACACGCACGGCGGGCACTCGCGTTTCAGAAGCCGCTGATGGAGACAGGCCGGCTCAGCTGCCCCGAGCTGGAGGCCTGAGCCCAGCTCCCTGTGCACGGGACGTGGGCAAGGGTCATTTGCATTCTCGATGAAGCCAGGGCCACTTTGCAATGGTGACCTCAGCGGCAGGGGAGGTGGGGAGGTCTCACCCTCCGCCACCAGCCAGCTCGTGAGCAGCTGGGATGGGCTGGCCACTCGCACTCTGGGGCCTGGAGGCCTTCTGCCCCCACCCACGGGCCCATGGTGGTTCTCGCTTCTTCTCAGGTGGCTTCTGGAAAGACTGTCCCTTATTGCTGTCCAGGGAGGGGCAGAAAGGGCTGCGGGGGGAGGAGGGACAGGCTGGTTCCACCCTTGTCCTTGACCAAGGTCAGGGCTGGCACATGTCTATCTCCCTTTGGTTTAGCAGAACAGCTGTAAAGGGCACAGAAGTGCTGATGTCCTCACGGCCAAGAGCACTTTGAAAAGGAAAGAACAATTTTCTCACGTTGATCAGATGTATCAAAAGCATGTTTTAGCACCGGCCCTCCGTTCCCTCACCCTACCCCACCCCACCCCCCGCCCTTAGACACAAGGAAAAGGAACCTTTCTCCAGTCCCCTGCTCTGTGGCCTCAAGGCCGCCCTGAGTGGCCCTCAGTCTCTGTGAGACTCTGACGTCTGGTGCTCTAGGGGAGGGGGCTGTGCAGGGCAGGCAGGGGACGCCCCTCCCTGGACATCCAGTGCTGGTGGGCTGTCGCTTGTTACTCTTAACCGCCTTTGGCCAGAACACAGCCTCCCTTGCTAGTCCGTGGTTGCCAGGGTAACGGGCCCCCCGGTACCAGGTGTGGGAGTGGTCCTTTCGAGGAAGCACCTGTCGCTGCTTTTCTTAGCAGGGAACACTTGGCGTCTTCAAGACTGACCAGTGCAAAAGCATCTCAAGTGTTTCCTCCTCGTTCTCATCCCAACATCAGTTCTTAACCATTTTAGACACACCCGATATGGACCGAGTGTGTGTGTGTGTGTGTGTGTGTGTGTGTGTGTGTGTGTGTGTGCTTCTCCCGAATTCATCCGTGGACACCCGAATCTTTCAGGGGGGTGGTTTTTGGAGGTGAGGCCATCGGGAGGTGAATGAGGTCCTGAGGGTGAGGCGCCCATGACTGGGGTTAGTGCCCTGGTCCGAGAGACCCCAGAGTCCTCTCCCAGGCCCCTTCCACCGCATGAGGGAGACACAGTGAGGGGGCGCCACCTGTGAACAAGGAAGTGGGCCCTCACCCGACACCAAACCAGCATCGAATGGCACCGTCACCGTCGACGTCACCTCCGGCCCCCAGAACCGTGAGCGGTAACTGCTTGTCCTCTGCGCCCCTGACCGACGGTGTTCTGCCGTAGCCGCCTGAACGGAGGAACATGACCTTTCCTTTCCCCCGGGCCCTGGCACCCGCCTCTGCGTCAACAGAAGGCAGGACAGGGAGGACTCGTAGCCAGGTTCAGCCCGAGGCGTCTACGAGTTGATTTGTTGCTTGTGGCCTCTGACCCCGACCGTGAGGGTCTCAGAATCGGGGGAGGGGCCGGCCAGTCCGCGGAGGGGGGCGGTCTCTCCCTCCTCCAGCTATTCACGGAACGTTAACGTGGTAGATCCTCGATCCAAGTAATCAATTGCACTCTGACCACATTGGCTTTCTGTATTATTTCCGTGTCTCCGCCGAGGGTCCTTTGTCGATGATCAATCTAAATTATTTCGATTCTGTCTAATCATGTTTTCTGACCAGCGTGAAAACCCCACGGCTATCTCATTGGTGTGAGAGGTGATCGTTTTCCGTGGAAGGGGTTGGCTCACTGATGGTCACCCTCTGACAGGAAGGGGGACCCCAGAGTCAGGGGAACCCGGTTGCTCATGGCTTTAGTTTTTCCCACCAGGGGACCCCAAAAGGCAAGTTGGTTAAAGTCTCATGCTTGCCTCCTAGTCATGTGACTTGGGAAAGTCTCACCCTCTCTGAGTTTCAGTTCCTCGGAAAACACTGTCCCTTTTGCAGAAAAACATTCTGCCTTTGTACATCCACCTTCCTTAATCCCAGCCTGGCCAACTCCTATTCACTTCTTAGGCCTCAGCTCCCATCTCACTTCCTCCAGGAAGTCTGCCCGAATTCCTCCCACCTGCTGCTCCCAAGGCTGATAAATCAGCCCTGCTGTGCACTCACGTATGGCGGGTACCAGGCAATGCACGTGTCTCCATCCCCACCAGAATATAGACACCCTCAGGTGCAGAGCTCAAGTCTGCTGTGCTTCGTGATCTGTCCCCAGCCCCTAGCACAGCCCCCGCCCCGAAATAAGTGCTTGATAAATATTTGTTGAGCAGATGAACAGGGATCACGCCGGCGCCCCCGTCTCCTCACGATCCAGCAGCGTGAAGCACGAGCTTCAGAACAGGGCACCAGGTGAAGGCTTATCATTACCATTAACGATGATGAGCAGCCAGATGCTCCAGCCCCTCGCCTGGAGAAGGAGCCAGCATCGAGAGGCAGTCGGGTCTCACCCAGATCTGCAGACGCTACCCACCTTGGACGAGGATGCCCCTCCCCCATAGGCGCAGCCCGGGTTCTAGAGATGGAAAGGGTGACATCGAGGCACCTGAAAAACGTGGGCACCCTCCCCCAGGAAGGGAGAAGGTGGGGAGCGTCAGATGGGTTTGGCAGCGCCTCTGTTCCCCCCACTTTCTCCTTCTACCTTCCCGCTTCCTCAAGGAGAAGGATGTAAAACTCGGCAGGGGACACAGGACATGGCATCTGGGGGCAGTAGGGGACTGTGTTCTACAGAGGACACCTGTTCTGCAGGGGACACCGGAGATGGGGTCTGGGGGAAGGAGGGGAGTTATGTTTCCCCGTCTGGGGCTGCTGACCAAGGGTTGGTCATCAGTAGCTTTTCAGGAGATAAGAGAGGAAAAAGTAGCTATGTTAGAGGGGGCAGTGAGGATGGAGGAGCGTTTCCTAAGTGAAGTCCGCTCTGGGCTGGCTCCCCATGGCTTCTAGGACACCAGGGCGGCTGGGCAGAGCCCTTGGTTTCACCCCGAGGACACCTCACGTCATTTTCTCCACGGGGCAAGCCGCCCCGCCCCTGCCTCACACTCCACTCCAACTCTATAAACGCTCTCCAAGGAGAACCCCCGGGGCGTAATGTGGTGTGGAAGGGAGAATGGAGTGTGGGTGTTACACCGTGAAACACCCCTAACTGCCTGGCCTGGCAAATGAATTAACTTGTTAAACAAAATGCATACATCTGCATACATTTGAATACACAAATGAGATTCACTCAGACCCTGCCCAGAAGGAGGTGAAGGAGGATGGGAAAAGAGGAAGGATCTGGAAAAAGAGGTTTGGCCAGCTCCAGAAACTGCACCCTCAAGAGCACCCCCCACCACCCCACCCCGTGCCTTCGCAGCCTATATTTATAGATTAAACACGAAACGCCTCTCCCCGCCACATTAAAAACTACCCATCAAGGCCGAGGACCCGAAGGAGCAGTAAAATCAATTGCGTTGCATAAAGACAACAGCAAGCAATTGGCATGACATTTTAAGTAAATGCTACAGCCATTTGTAAATGTTCATTTTCCGGGAGACCCCATCTATTATATGACAGCTATTTTCTTAGCATCCCAGTGTGAATTCGGTCGGTTTACAGATAAGCCCGCTGAGGAGAATGGATATCAAGATGTAAAGTGTTATAATACGGACAATTTGTTACCAGTTGCACCAAAGTCGCTCTGTCATTATGTATCGGCCTCGCTCGCAGGGGCCGGAAACCACTTGGCTGTGTTTGCAGGTGGGTGTCGATGAGCGAGGAGGTCCGAGGAGGATAGAAGCTGTGGGGACGAAGGTGGATTCACCTTGAGGTGGATCATGGACTGCACACCCAGAGGCCAAAGGGAGGATGCTTGGTGTAGTCTTCAGGGTTCAGACCTGCCCTTTCCAGAAGCTTCTTCCCTGAAGAGGCCCAGGTCGGGGAGATGGTTCCCAGCTACAGCCTGGTTGTCAGCAAGGACCCCGTTCCCAGAGGAGAGCATCCATCAAAGGCTGAAACGTTCATGCTGAGGCTGCCCGCTCGGCTGCCCAGATGCCCATGCTCCCAGGTCCTCGGGAAGGCTGGCCCCATTGGACTGGATGCAGGGCTTCCGCCTGGCACAGGTGGCCAGTCGGAGCTGGAGAACGTCCTAGCAGCTGCGTGGCAACCTGCTCCGCAGCTGCCTGGCTTGAAATATAGCCCGAGAGAAACCGAGGGTCCCCCGGCTTCATAACTCAACCGCTAACTCCCCAGCCTGAGCGATCGCAGGCAGGAAATAAATGACCCCCCTCAGTGAACCTGCAGGAGCTCGGGAAGGGGTGCCGTGCGGGGCGGATGACGGAGCACGCCGGGCTCCCCAGTGGCGTGGCCGATGGGGAGGGACCTTGGAGTGGTCCCTCAGCTGGTGAGGAAGCCAAATGCCTAGAAATGAAAGTCTTTTGCCAGTCCTGTGTTCTTTCATTCATTCATTCATTCATTCATTCGACAAACATTCGAGGGCCCATCAGGCCTTTTCCCAGGCAATCCTGACCCTCCTCGGTCGCTTGTATGACACAGGGCAGGTCATTTAGCTTGTTAACCCTTCTCGAGCACAAGCTATATATACCCGCCATTGCCTATCGGTGTGGGGAACACAGGAGAACACGGCTGTTGAACAAGTAAATGAACAAATAAACGGATGAATGAATGCATGCATGCGTGCGTGCACCCGTTCGTCTATTCCCTGGGGTAGAGGGCTCCTGCCTCTCACTATGAGTGGCGTGGACATGGTTCCTCCACAGGCACATCCCACAGCCCGGGTTTTAGTGCAGGTGTGTCGCGAGCCAGGTGTGAACACCAACAAACCGCCTCCCACATGTGGGAAGAGAGTCCATATGGGCTGTGAGAGCCCTTCCGGGAGCTAGATCCTGTGACCCCAGGAGCTAGATCCTGTGACCCTGGGAGCTAGATCCCGTGACCTTACGAGCTAGATCCCGTGACCCCAGGAGCTAGATCCTGTGACCCCAGGAGCTAGATCCTGTGACCCTGGGAGCTAGATCCCGTGACCTTACGAGCTAGATCCCATGACCCCGGGAGTTAGATCCCGTGACCTTACGAGCTAGATCCCGTGACCCCGGGAGCTAGATCCCGTGACCCCGGGAGCTAGATCCCGTGACACCAGCAGAGATGAGCGGAAGCTGAGCCGGAATGGAGGGAAGTGGACACCTTTGGGGCGAGGTGGCAGGATACAGCCCCAGGGTTTTCGCAGGGTCTGGCGAGGTCAGTCTTCAGGGACGGTGGCTGCTGTTTTCGTCGCTTGAGGTCTGAGCGAGAACGTGGCCGCCGCCGACGGGGACACTGTGGGTCTCCCCGGAAATGCTCGTCTGGACTCCGATGGGGCTTCCAGGAGCAGCTGGCTCAGAACGTCTGCCTCGGGGCCATTTCGCCCCACCTCCCGGTGAGAGGGAGGGTCCGCTGGGCCTTGTTCCAGGAAACTCCTGGAGGGGTCCGAGGTCCTGCAGGTGGGGGACACACACCAGTCCTCTGAGCAACCCCGGCAGTGACCGTCCCAGGCCCGGCCCTTCGGGGCCTCACACTGTGAGTGGGACGTGTTTCTGTGCGGGCCGAGGGCTGGTGAGCACCTCGCAGGCAGGTCCCTGGCAGAGGGCAGTGACCTGTGTCAGGTAAGGAAGAGGGGATGATGTCCTTGCATGGCTGTGTCCAGGCCGGTCTGAGCTGGGAGGCGTTTGCTGTTTCCGGAGAAGTATCTACGTGCAAAAATCAGTTCTTCTTCTAAGACGAGTGACTGAGCGATTGCCAGCTCTGGCGCCACCGGGAGTACTTAGCTTAATCAAGCAGTGTCACCCCCGAGGCAATTGAGGGGCTCCGTTCATCAGAGCGCCTTCATCCTCTCTGCGTCACTGTCGCTCACAGTTCCCGCGTCGAGGCAGGAAGTTGCCAGGTGAACGCTGAGTCACAGCCTCACGTCCACGCGAGCAGCTCCTGCATCTGGGGTGGAGGCTGGGGCGATAGTCTCAGGGGCTGACAGCCAGGGAGGCCCGGTGGGGGGGGGTGACCAATGAGAAAGGCCACCAGCAGCTGCCACACACCAGTTAGCCTGGGCTAGACGTCACGCTGGGCAGAGGGGAGGCTGCGAGGGACCCTTCCTTCCCTTTGACTGGAAGTCTTTAAAAATGATGAATGTGTCTACGGCCACGCCACCCTGAACAAGCCCGATCCCGTCTGATCTCGGAAGCCAAGCAGGGTCGGGCCTGGTTCGGACTTGGACGGGAGACCCCCTAGGAAGACCAGGCATAAAAAATAAAAAAAAATAAGGGATTATAAGCTGACAAGGTCCTTGCAATCTGTGAGGTCAACCAAGGGTGGCCTTGCCTGAAAAGTAAATAAATAAAAATAAAAACGATAAATTTGCCTTTTTTGCAACAAACCTGGGAAGAAGCACGAAAGCGGACACTCTTCTCCCCATTTCATACCCTGGCAAACCGAGGCAGGAAAGAAAAAGGGTCATTCAATCCATGGGCTCGAACACCTCTCATCTTGGGGCCGATGATACCTGCCTCACTGGGCAGGAAAAGAGCAGATGAGCATCCCGGTGGCTGGGACCGAACGGACATTTAAAAAGGGGGGAGCCACGTGACATCGGCAAGATGGTGATAAGGAAGCCGGGGACCCTCCCTCCCAACCACGAACAGGCTGATTCCGCCGCCGTTCACGGGGAGCTCTCGTGAGAAGCGGAAGTCAGCTAGCTACGAGAAGTCGGGGGACCTGCTTCAAGTCACAAGAAGGGGGTGGGGGTCCGTGGGCCGGAGTCGGGGCTAGGGGTCAGGGCGGAAATCCCCGTCTCCCCTCTCATTCTGTGGTTCCCGTAGCAACAGATCTATCTCCACTGGTCCCAGCACTTGATTCGGTGACATCTCAGAGCGTGTACCATTATCTGAAGGCCATCACGAAAGCATCGGATCGCCCAGGGCGCTATCGTGCTTCCTCTTGGTGGGCACGCCGAGAAGATGTGACAACGACGACGACGAGACGTCAGCTCGTTTCCCAAGAAGCCAGACACCCCCAGGCTCGGCCCGTCGAGATGAGTTTTTGCCTTGAACTTGAGTTCGGGTCAGATGCGATTGTTCGTGCCTTTCTAATTAACTCCAGATGCCCAACTCCAATCGCCCCAGACCCTTTATCTTCAAATATCCCCCTTGTCTCTCCATCACTCCAAAATGCCAGTCCATCGAGAGCTTCCGCCCTTGAAAGCTCTTTCCTGCCGCCCGTCCACTCGACCTGACAGGGCGGCCGCAACGCCGAGGCTGTGCTCCCGTAGCGTTCGTGAGGGCCAGGGCTGCCTGGGAAGCGAGTGGAAACACCATCCGAATTCCGTAGGTCTCGGGGATGCTCACGCCGCCGCCGCACGGCTCACAAGCGCCCGGATGCTGCTGCAGGAGGGCCTGCGTGCGCACGGGCTTGCTTACGCGGGGATTCTCCCATGTTGCAGTTCTTCAGAATCACTGGGACACCTGTTCAGACAGAGCCCTGGACCCCACCCCCAGAATCTCTGCTGCGGTTGGCTGGTCTGGAGCGAAAACCTCAGAATCTGCATGTCTCACAAGTTCCCAGGTGTGGGTAGGGACCTCGGCTTAGAGAACCATCATCGCACTAAGGGCCAGATGGGGCCTGGTGATGCCGAAAGCCTCCCCACCCCACACCTGTGCGCTGACCGCCTTTCCACTGGGCCCCCTGGTGCTTTCCCCGCATCTCCCCCTGGATGGGGCTCCCCTGTGAGACCACCTCATGCATACAGCAGGGCAGAACCTTCCATCCATCCCCTGCACTGAGCTGGAAGGAGAGAGACAAATGTTGCAAAATCTGCACAAAAATCGGCCAAATTTATGTTCCCCCAGCAATAGAAATGCTGCCGAGTGGAAATAAAATGCAGGATTCCCGGGCACTTCTATTACCTCCTCACGTCAGTGCCCAGTGACTGATTGCGAAAAGTAAGATTGCAAACGGAATCGCTTTTGCTCTGCCCAGGACAAACTCCACTCGGCAAAGGAGCCTCCTGCAACTCTGAGCTGCTCCCAAGTGTCGCCGACAGACAGCCGGCCCGCTGGGAAGGGAGTGGGGAGAACAGAGAGCCAGCAGGGAGGGGAGCGCCTTCACCCCGGCCCGGGCCCTGGGAGCCCGTCCTTCACCGAGAAGCAGAGGCCCCTGCAGGAAAGCGAGGATCCGGTGTGATTTAATACGATTCATTTTTCTTCTTTGTTTTAATCACAGAGTAATACTAATAATAAACTCGCCTTTATATATAGTGTCTTTCATTGCCAGTGTATCACCGAACACTTTACAGATTTAATAATAGAGTTTCAGACATAAATAATGGGGAATAATAATAGGAAGGATAAATAACATATTTATGGAATTGTAGCGTGGTTTATGGTGGTAAACAACTCCTTAGACAGCCAGCAGCAGGGAATGAGAGTTTCTCGGAGGGGAGAAGGCAAAGGAAGAGGGATGCCTCAGGTGAGAAGCAGGTGGAGCTGGGGGAGGTGGGAGTGTGTGGCGGAGAGAGGGAGAGGGGGTGGGCTGCAGAGCTGGGTCCTGGGAGGGCAACCCTGAGCCATGACGAGGGCGGCTGGCGTAGGTGGGATGCTCCAGAGATAAACGCTGAGGAGTGAGGTGTTTGGTGTTTTTAGGGATCAGGTGCGTGTCGGGAGGGGCAGGAAATAAGGTTGGCCAGAGGTAGAAGTCAGATCGAATGGCCGGGCCTGGAGATGCCCACTTGGCGAGGTCACTGGACACCAGGCTGCTCCGGAGGGCTGTGGGCTCAGGATGGGCAGCTCTCCACCCCTAGGCTGTTCGAGCCATCCTGGGTGGGGGTGGCGGGGATGCACCTTCACGCCCACCATAGCCGCAGCCAGGGGAGGTGCCTGAAACCCAGCCTGGAACAGGGTCCTCGAAAAGAAGAGAAAGGTGTGTGGGGACTTATAACACATTAACGATTTCTCCCCGAGCCCCTAGCTGGTTCCGGGCTCTGAGGATCCGTGGGGTCAGAGGTCAAGGGGAGCAGAGCAGAAGAAGGGGCAGGGAAATGACCTTGCTACCGGGTGCAGGAGACACGATCGGGATTTTCCTCCTCGTTTGTCCGCCGTGTGGACAGAGCCAGGATGGGAGAGTTAATGCGTGATAGTATCAGCAGGCCGCGTTACTCGCCTGATTGCTTTTTGCCTGGCAATATTCTAAGGGCTGTCCATATATTGTCTTTTCTTGTCATTGAGCAAACTGAGACTTGGAGGCTGCATAACTCCCCTGGGGGATAGTGTGGCAGGGGCGGCCGAGTCAGGACCTGTTCCCGGCCCCACGCGAAGTTCATGTTTCTCTTCTGACGAAAGGTTTCAGTGGCGGCCGAAAGGAGACCAATGCCAAGTGCTCAGGGTCAGCAAGGGCAGCTTCGGCCTCCCTGGACCTGCTTCCGGAGGCCACAGCCCTCTGCGAGATGCCAGCCCCCGTCTGCACACAAAGTGCCAGGCTCCGCAGCGGACGCCACTGGGCTAAGGACCCCGCGGGCAGAAGCCGCTGGGGACAGGCTGGGTGCTGAGGCCTCTCTAGCTGCCCCGTGATGCCCCAAATGGCCCCATACAGCGAGAGCTGCTCCGGTGGCGAGCGGCTCCAGCGTGGCGAGTGGCCACCCTGAGTTGGTCTGGACCCTTAGGAGTTACCCCTGGGGTGGCTCACGTTCCCTCTGGGAATTTTCCGGACCCACGCAGGCTGCTGAGCAAGCCGCGCCCGCCTTGCCGCCACCTCGGTGGACTCGGAATGTACTAATCTGTTTCATTGCCTCGGACGAGGGTTCACTAGCTCACGGGGGGCACGTCCATCTCCCCAGAGCGTCCCCCAGGTCTGCCCGCTGAGCTGACGAAACTCAGGACCTGATGGGTGGCGGCAGACGGGGAGGAACCGAGGGCCGGGTGACCGCCCCTCCCAGACGTCAGTCACCGCGGATGCGTTCGACACGAGTTTCCTGAGCCCCTCCCGTGTGCCTAACACTGTACGGTGCTGTGGATGAGCCGGACGGAACCCCGGCCCTCTGCACCGATAATCACGCACGCTACGAGGCTCAGGTCTCCGGGCGGACGCTTACGGAGTGGCGGCGTCCACCTCTGTAACACACAGCGATCGTCCGCGGTCGGTGGTTTGGGACTTACAGTCAGTCCATCCAGTGAAACAGAGTAAGTGTGCAGCCCACACTCCTGCCCTTAAGTGCTACGCTGTGCCTGTCATCAGGGTGGCATTTGTCACCATCTCCTCCTTGGCGGCCCTTGTCGGCAGGTTGTGCCGGCATCTCCTGCTGAGGGGTGGAGCCAGACATGTGATTTGCATGTTATTCTTTTCACAAAGCACAGCCTCCCTCACTGTCACCATTCCCAGAAGGGCGGGCTCCCTCCCGGGGACCAAGGCCACCTACGTTGGGGCTCTCGGATTGTCCCAAGGTTTGGGGAGCTGTTAGTGGTGGCAACCCTGTGTTGGTTGTCCCTCACCGGTCAGCCAGGCCCCCTGTGGAGCAGGGCGTGGGTACAAACAAACCAAGGAGTCCTTAACCTCGCCAAGCATAGAATGAAGCTGGGAGAGCGGGCAAATACGAGAAGAGGAAGCTGCATCTAGCAAGCGAGCCCCCAGTTTTCGAGGCTTATGCAAAGCCCCGTCTCAGAGCCCGAGGGAGGCTTGGCAGGAGCAGGCAGCCCTCGCCCTAATGCTCCTGGGGAGGAGGTGACACCCACCAGGGCTGCAGCCCCCTCCGGGCTCTTAGCAAGCCCAGCTGGCAGCATTAACGTGGGCTCTGGAGCGTCTAAGTTGCAGTTCCAACCTCAGCATCCCCCCCACCTTACACCCAGTGTGAATTTAAGGCAAGACGCTAAGTCTCCATTTCCTCACCTGTGAAATGGGGTAATCAGAACAGCAGTGCTTTGGGGAGCTCTGTGAGGTTAGTGAGTGCTCCTCAAGGCTCAGGTTGAAACCGAGGAGCACAGATCGGAGCTCTGAGATCAGGGACCCAAACGGGGATCAGAGTGGCTGGCTTATCAGGGGAGTCCCAGTGATGCTAGACTCTATGAGGTCCACAGGCTACGTCCAGGCCCGCTGCTGCCTGTCTTTGTAAATAAAACTTTATTGGAGCTCGGTCATGCTCATTTGCCTACGTATCATCTGTGTCTGCTTTTGTGTTACAAGGGCAGAGCTGAGTCATTGCAATAGACTCTTTTGAGCACAAAACAGAAAATATTTGCTCTTTAGACCTTTCTGGGAAAGGTTTGCAGACCCCTGCTCTAAAGCCCAGGGCTTCTTAAAAAAAAAAAAAAAAAAAAAAGCTGGACTGGTCAGGAGAATGCTCCAAGGCCAAGGTCAGTCCAAAGGCCAAGGTCAGGGCCTCTTACACAAAGTCCAGATCTCAGGCTCTGTATAGGTGAGACCCTGGCTGGTCAAGCAGGGTCCCCCCCCCCCACCGCTTCCTGGCAGAACCCATCATGGGTGGCATGGAGAGCTGGCACCAGGAGGTGGAGAGGGACAGTCTCCAGGCTGACCTAAGGAAGCCAGGCCCTGGCCTGGGCCCGACTGTGTTGACCGGCTGCGACAGGAAGCCATGCCAGCTCTGCCCTTGCCACCAGGCTCTCACCGGGCAGGGCCAGGGAGGAGAAGGAGGAGGAGCAGCTTGTGTCCTGACTGGGGACGCGGCCCAGCTCGTGTCCATCAGTCCTGCTTGGGGAACGCTTTCCCCCAACGTGTAGCCAGCAGCCATCAGGAAGCCCTGGAAGGTTCTCCTCCGAAGACCAAAGTGGAAGGAGGGGGAGCCCCGAAATATTTTAAGTGCTCAAGAACGCTGGCTCTGCTGCTGTCAAATGCAAGAGACATGAACCCCAATGTCTTCCTGATGCCCCTGCCTCCTGGTCCTCACACCACCGTCTAACAATCCAGGGGACACCGTTCCCTTCTCGACAGGACGCCTTTTAAAGATATTTGAAGACCCTTGCCTCGAGTCCCCGAGAGTGGCAGCTCCTTCCCCCCCGCCCCCCGATTTCTAGCCGTTTCCATCAGAGGGAGTCCCTTCCTGAGGAACGGTCTGTTTCGTTGTCTCGGCGTGGAGAAGACACACCGTGGAGACGGATAAATAAATCTCAGGTAGAGGTCGTAATCCAGCGGACCGCAATATTGCGTTAGAATAACCCGTTCGCAGAACGTTCCTGATACATGGACACCAAGTCACCCAGAAGAGTTTGAGTTCTCACCTGATTCTCGCCGACTGGGTGAGGTAAGAAGCAGATGTAATACGGCAGGGGTCCCCATTTCCCATGGGAAGATCTTACAAGAACCCGGCCTCACAGCAGGAGGTGAGTGGCAGGTGAGGGACCAAAGCTTCATCTGTATCTGCAGCCGCTCCCCAGCGCTGGCATCCCCGCCTCAGCTCCGCCTCAGATCATCAGGGATCAGATTCTCACAGGAGCACCGGTCCCTGGTGCCACAAAGGTCGGGGACCGCTGCAATGGGGCATCAGAGGTTTCATTCTGCCCTGGCCTCTTTCTCACTTACTTATGGGATTTAAGGGAGCCTCTGGCCTCCGTGCACCTCCCCTGTGAAACGGAAGTGTCCCCCAGGTCCCGCGGGATTGCAGGGACCAGTCTGGAAGCATCAGGCCCCTGGCCCCACCTCAGAGGCGGCCCCTGGGCTCACAGACCCGCCCCTTCCCACGGGCGAGAGCCCAGTCCGGGCTCCGGGAGTCACTCGGTGTGCATCTGTGATAAATGGCTGCACTTTTTACTCTAATTAGTAACAGAAACAACACCTCAGAGGCCCGGGAGGAAGCCCAAGTCCCCTTTAAACGGAAGATAAAAGCGTTTGCAATGATGAGAGGGAAAGGCTGTTACGGGGAGAAAAAATATGCAGCAGCAGTTGAGAGGATTCTCAGAAAGTGGGGACCAGGGCAAACCGTGATCTTGGAGACTGGAGATGGGGCCTCCTGGGCCTGGAAGGCAGACAAGGGCAGATACCTCTGCGGGGAGCCGGCGGGGTGGGGGATGGGGTGGGGGCAGGGGTTCAGGCAGGGGAAGCAGAGTGGGGGATTCTCGGATGGAAAGTCGGGGTTCTCGACTATCCAGAGAGGGGACACGCAGTCCTGGAGGTGGAAAGTAATAGAACGTGGCATAAGCTGGACCACACTCTGGCCTGGGTGCGCGCCGCCACCTCCCCAGTTCATCGGCCCCCTGCCCCTCCCCCACTCTCCAGGAAGGCAGCGCTGGCGCCAGGACGAAGAGCAGGGACAGCAAGCACAGTGTGGTCGGCCACTGTCCTGTAGGATCGTCACTGGAGTTCACCCCGGGGCCCCAGGCGGCTGAGGGTGCAGACTCCGCGCTGGTGCTCGGGGTGGGCAGGGGCCTCTGTCCGGCTGCCAGGTTTCCTGGTAATGGATGCCCTGGCCGTGAGGACCACTCTCAGGAGCGAGGGGGGCGGTGGCAGCGGGGCCCCTAGGAGGCTGGTCTGTGGGGTCCGTGGAGGAGGGTTCACATCCCGGGTGGCCATGGGGCCTTGGGCAAGTTGCTCGGCCTGAGACACAGTGTCTCCATCTGCCAAGTGGGGATACGACGGCGTCACAGGACGGCCGAGGAGATTCACTGACGTGCGTTAAGCGCGTTGAGCTCAGCATCTGGGATGGACGGACGCCCGGTCCGTCAGAGGGTTTGTTGAGTCTGACGTCACACGACGTCAGAGCCGTTTTAGGAAGATGAGGGCACGAGAGGGAAGGAAGGAGGATGGTCTCATGGCTGCCGCCACCGGAGGTCAGCCCAAGCTCTGGGAGGCGAGCCCAAAGGCAAGGGGGTAACTGTGCTATTAGGAAGGAACGGAGCCTAGGGTGTGTGTGTGGCGGGGACTACAGGGGCTCACCCCACTCCTCCCAGGCCTGCCGGCCCCCCGAGCCTGTCACAGAAAAATGCCGGGTTCAGAGTGAAACCAGAGGGCAGTTGGGGGGACCTATTTCCTGGGACTAGATAAGAGAGTGACCCCTCAGAGAGGAGGGGGGTTATCCCAGGCCCCCCCATTCGCTTAGTGCTGACCTCTTATTTAAATGACACACGGCGGGTGCCGCCTGGAAGGGGGACGCTGTTATCGGGGTGAGTGAGTGACACTCTCCGAGGTGAGGCGCCCACCCAAGTCAACCCCAACGCCATTGTGAACCGTTTAATGCCACATCGTGTGTGCATATGTGTGTGCATGTGCATGCGTGTGCATGTGCACACACGTGTGGGAGGACCTGGGTAGACTAATCGTAGGACAGAACTCAGGTGGGAAGAGCCAGAGGCGTCCACCTGGACCAGGTCGGCCGGTCGGCACCTGGCTCTGGGCGGAGCAGGCGTTTCAAGCTGGTCTCTGTTGACCACGTGGTACGGGGACCGTCCTGTGGAACGGGGACCATCCTGAGCGCCGCAGGACGTGTAGTGACATCCTGGCCTCCACCCACTGGATGCCAGGCGCGCCCTTCCTGAGTCGTGACAATCAGAAATGTCCCCAGACATTGCCACATGTCCTCTGCGGGCAGCCACCCCTGCTGCAGAGTTTCGAGATGTCCTTCCCTGGGTCTCAGATGTGCCAGGAGGAGTCGGGGGTCGAAGGGCCGTGAACCGGGCAGAGGGCACGAAGATGACGGACAGACAGATGAGCGCCATCTCCTCTCTGCACACGGCCAGGAGTCTGCAGCCGCAGCATCGCGGGAGCCTCCTGTGAGCCGTGTCCAGGGCTCGGCCTGGTAGGCCTCCGGCCTCTTCTCGCTCCACCTGGGAAGGGACATCAGGCTCCACGTGGAGGAGGCTGAGGCAGGAGGGAGGCTGGTGGGGGGGTGCACGGACACCGGTCCAGCGAGCGGCAGCATCCGCCCCACGCCCACCGCTCACATCTCTGGGGGCCCTGAGTTTCCTGGAAAAACATCTCCGGAAAGGGCAGGACTGGAGCTGGCACGGGGCGTTCTTGCAGGAGGAGCCCGGGGCTGCGGGGGCCGCGTGGGGAAGAGCATGTTATCACAGAAACCTGATTTCTCTACACACGCTATCAGCTCCCCATCTGTTCCTTGATTAAACGTACGGCTGCCCTGCCTCCCCGCGTGCCCTGCTGCCAGGACGTCTCCAGGGCCCTGATTACATCTGTGGAGAGAGCCTCGAAGCGCACAGATGAGCGGGCCTATCGATCAGCCTGGCAGCTGACGTTTGTTTTAGAATCTGGAGGAGAGCTGGCTGGGGTGCGGGGTGGGGGCCTGCAGGGCGCCGCTCACCCCAAAGGAAAGGGGCGCCATGCCCTGGCTCCCCTTGACAAGCCAGGGTGCATGGCTGGGGCCGGCATCCAATGCTGGTTCCAGCTCCGTGACGTTGGGCCAGCCACTGCGCCCTCGTGACCTTGGTTTCCTTGGTCTCGGAGGGTGTGTGCAGGCAGGTGATTCTGGAGTCTCTCCCAGAGCTGACAGCCACACGGCCTTGCAAGCTCTAAGCCGCCATGGCCTTCCCTGGGAGCTTGTCGGGAA
>PVKZ01007615.1:0-21792 GCA_004027375.1 Macroglossus sobrinus | reverse complement strand
ATGTGTGATCTATGACAAGTTTCTTAAAATTTCTATACCTCTATTTTCTCAGTTGCAAATGAAATAACAAAATCTATTTTATAGGGCTTTTAAGTGAAGATTAATATAAAGTTTTTAGATTGTAGCCTGCCATACATAAAGTACTCAATATAACTATCAATTATTATTTGGAATTTCTAGACAGTATTACTTTTGGCCTTCCTGCTGTTACCTACTTGATGTTTGTGGACACCAAAACCATCAATGTCTAACATCTTACATTTCATAATAAAACTAGACAAAGAAGAGTAATGTGCTGTTACCTGGCACCTTCTCTGACTGGAGAAAGTAGGAATATGGACCTAGACCCAGAGATTTGAGAAGATTTAGTACTGGGAAATGGGCCAAGCTATAGGAAAAAATAATCAGATGACTTCCATCAAATGTTTAGCATCAGACAGGTCCATGAAAAGTAAAAAGTGTTCTGTTAGGAGTAGAAGAGTTTTGGAGATCCAATCAAGCAGTAAATCATGAAAGAAAATCAGAGATATAACCATATGACTGAGGCTCAGAGGCAGGCTCCAATCTATAGGTTGTATTAGTAAGAATAAATCAGGATTCAGATTTAAAGTAAGCGAATAGAAGGTCAAGAAAAGATGAGTATCAATTAGGAAATCTCAACCATGAAATAGAGAGAGAAATTTGATACAAGTTCTGTTATAATATTATAAGTTAAATAGTCTGCAAGTAAATTATGTATGCTGATTTCCATATTATCATTTTTTGCTTAAGTGCATAGGTGTCCAGGATCTGACTTCAGAAGGAACTGTATATAATTCTGACAGTGCCATCTTCTCATGGCATTTTGTTGATTCTTCAGATAAGTATTTTCTCTAGTCTCTATATTACCTAATCTCTCTTATAAAATGCTTTTAATGATCCCTTGCCTTAAAGAGCATTTCTTGATCCATCATATGTCTAATAATTGATTTAGGCCTTGCAGATGCTTGGCAGGTGTTGGGGAGAGAATGAAATGATGCTCACCTATGCCTTTAATTATTACAAGCCACTTTTTTTTAGATTCTTCATACTTAGTAAGTGTGATATTAAATGATACTGATTTCTGATGGACTGTTGAAGTTTGCTTTTTTTCAACTGCAATTATTTTTGGTAACTCATAATCAGATAGTTTAGACATTTATGGACATGTTTTTCAAATACTTTTTTTTAATTTTACTTTGTTAGTTTCAAATATACAGTACATTGATTAGATATTTATATCACTTATAAAATGATCCCCCTAATTGCCCCTTCTCTTTTCTGGCTCTCTACATAGCCAATAACATTGATGCTAACTTCATTCCCTATGCTGTGCTCCCCATCCCCATGACCATCTATCAACTACTAATTGTACTTTGACCCTTTACTCCATTGTTGTATTCCATAGTATCCAATTGTTCAAGCAAAAATCAGTAAAAACACTTATACATTATCAGCAACAAAGAAAGCTTTGTAGTTTTAACCAAATTTATTTTAAATGACTTTTATGAGAAGAGAGAGGACAAATTTTTATATAGAGGATGAGAACGAGACTTTAAGTGGTAATTGAGTGGTAATATATATGGATTGGGAGATGCAGACTGTTCATGCAGGATACTAGAAGTTTCACACAAGCCAAATAAATGACCTAAGAATCTTCACCAGCAAATGGCACTATCAATTTTTACAAGTAAACAGAATGTCAATATTTGAACCTGATCAAACCAAAACTGGCCCAAAATTCTTTGCTGATTACATGATCTCTTCTTGCTTTTTTTCTTAATTCTTAAATTTATAACAATTCTACTGACTCTTACACCAATAGAAGATGGAAGTAAATCAAAACAAATATTATTTTTATAACATTAAAATTTAAGAAGTAACTTGTGGATATGAGGACAAAAGCTGAAATTTTGCTATTCTGAAAGCAATAGCATTATTCTAGTGAGGAAGTATGAAAAGAATATATTAAGAAGAAAATAAATGCTATGTTGGTCTTTTCTGTGTGGTTTCATTTTACAGACTAAAATATTGGGGTTCCTCAGACTTAAATATCTTTATTTTCAAATGTAAGCATTTAAATACATCACAAAACAAATGAAATTGTAAATCGTCTTAGATTTTATTTATTTACTCTAGCATGGCCCTTTTTTTTTTTACAATGTAATTAGCTGTTAATTTTTAGATGATAGAACATTTTTCAGAAATATAGAAGCCCAACTAAGTCAGTAACATTTTACTTCATATTGCCCTATAAAAAACACCCAAATTTTAAAAAATAAAATACTTTGTTTTTTAATCAGAACAAAAAAATAATAAAGATATGTAGAACCAAAAAAAATTATCTCCTCCAACACTATTAATGACATATCTTGCAAGTTTTAGATTTTTTTTAGGTTCTGTAGTAAATGTAATAAACACAAACACACACACACACAGTACTATCTTCCCATTCTCTGTTTTCGCCGGTCTCCATCATCCCCCAATACTTTCCTTCATACCAAGATATTATATGATCTAAGAAAAACTGCTTATTAGTTGCCAAAGTAGGAACTGGTGAAGCCAACATAGTCATAGCCAGCAGGGTGGCTTCGGCCCCGTGGGTCTACATATTGCTGCATGTGTGAGGCACAGAATGACACTTGTTCTGGTGTTAGCGCCTGAAATGTAAAAAGAAAGAGATACAGTAATAAGAATTCAAAATAACTGGTTTCTTGGGGCTTCCAATATGCTGTAAACCCAGAGAGTAAAAGAAAAAGCCAGTCCTGCTCATATCATACTTTTCTTATAAATCCATAATTTTTTAAAAAATAAATGTATTAGGGTGACACCAGTTAACAAAATTACATAGATTTTAAGTGAACAGTTCAATAATACATCATATTTACATTGCTTTCTGTGTTCACCACCCAAAGTTAAGTTTTCTCTGTCACCACATATTTGACACTCTTAACTCTTCAAATATGATCGACTAATTTCTTCAGCTCAGTTCTTACCTGAAGAATCCCATTTCAATTAAACTCTGTAGTCTATTTATCCTATACCATGAATTTAGATTATTTAATAAGTGGGATAATAATTTTCCTTGAAAACTGAGTTTCAGATTTAGGATTGACCATTATAGTTAGGGCTTGACTGTAGGTTTTAATCACAATGTGAAATGGTGAGAAAAGCAAATGATATCTAGAGCAAGATAATAATATATGAGGGGGAAAAAAAGCAGCACAGGGAGGGTAGTTATCTACAGTAGGCAAGAAAGCCTGAGATGAGCAAAATCTAGATTATGATGGGAGCATAATAAGAGTAGATGCAATTTGAATCTCACCTGCTTCATGTCCTCTTTGGTAATATAGGCCTTGCCCTCTGCTAGGGCTTGGAAAGCATTCTCAATTTCATTGCTGGATTTGATGTTCTCTGACTCCTTGTCAATCAGGAATGAAGTATAGTCTTCCAGTGAGACATAGCCCTTCCTGTGAGAAAAATAGAGCAGGCATTGTGCCCTTTAAACACAGAGAAGACAGGCTCCTTTCTCATCCTACTAACTGTCTCAGAGACAAAGGAAAGCCAGATTTTCCAAGTGCCTCTGCCAAATCAGCTCTCTGAGACTATGATCTCTATTTGACCCAACTCTTCATTCCCTTGCAGACAAATAAACAGTTTTAAGTTCCAGACTCTGTTTCTATGTGGGTCTTTCAACCTGATACACTATATAGAATTTGGGAATTTCCCATCAGCACTAATATCTAGGTACCTCAAACTCTTCAAGTTAAGTTGAAGACCTCTATTTTGTGCTTCTCTAGTCTTAATTTTAGAAATAATTAGTCCCTAACAATAATGTGATCCCTTTATGACTCTGTTCCAATCTCCCAAGCATAGAATAACCCCACCCCATGAGTTATTCATCCTCTTCTTAAGACTTTGCACACAAGAGTGAACTCTTCTCTTAGGTTCTATTCTAAGAATTAGCTGGAATTCCTATGTCAAACATAAACCACAAATTTACCAAATTGCAGAATTTGTGCCTGAGTTGGAGTTAGTGCCACAAACTTCTGAGAGAATCCTAAAAGAACACCAGAAGCTATCCAATTAATTTATGGTAGTCTGTGTCTTTCTGTTCTCAAGAGGAGTTAATTTCATGTCTTATGAATCGTTTTGCTCTCTGTGTTTTTCAGTCCAAGCCTCATTCTCTACCATGGTCTGGCCCTTAGTCTTCCTCCTACCTTCCTGGGTCGACGACATCAAGAAATTTCTCAAACTTGGGCTCAGGTTCACCCTCTTCTACCATGGGCAAGTAGTAATTGAGTCCTCTCAAACAGGACCGAAAATCTTTGTGACTCAAGTGCCCTGTCAAATTCTCATCAAAGTGTCTAAAAAGTAAAAACATTTATCAACTTTAATAGAGAACCAGATTATAACAGAAAAAAAAAAACAGTTCTTATTGAATCAGCTGGAGCTTTATTAACATTGAGTGGAGAGCTCGTCTGTGTTTCTATACATTTTTTTTAACCTAATGAATGGAGAAAAAAACATAAAATGAACACAGAAGAAACATTTTTCTAAAGTGCAGAAATCTCAGACATATTATAAGCTACAACTTGAAGCTAAATAACATAACTAGATCTTCATTTAAGATTCTATCAAACCACACTGAAGATAAAAATGTTGTTATCTGGAGATTCATTGTGAAAGCACTGAAAAACAGAGAGTTAATCAACAACAAATTTATACTCACTTATAGGTAGTGCTAAACTCCTTTAGTGTCTCCTCACTCACACCTATGGTGTCTCTGAAAGGAAAAAAAACATTAATTAAGCCCTTATTATAACAGAGAAAAGGAGAAGACATGCCACATGAAATACATAGGCACTTTAGTGAACATTGTGTTATTTGTGTCATTTAGTTTAAGGGTTGGCAAACCATGCTCAATAGATCAACTCCAGCGTGTCATTTGCTTTTGTATGATTAATGAGGTGATAATGTGTTTCACATTTTTATGTGGATAAAAATAATTTAAAAAAAGGATTCAATATAAAAATTAAATAAAATTCAAATTCAAATGCCCATAAATAAAATTTTATTGGAATGTGTTTCTGCTTATTCATTTATAGTTATTAGTAGCTTCTTTTTCTCTGCAGTAGCAGAATTGAGGAGTTATAACAGAGACTATATGTATCACACAATCTAAAATATTTATTATTGGAGTCTTTACAGAAAAAGTTTGCCAATCTCTCATCTATGTAATAACACTGCCCACAAGCTATGGAAACCTAAATCTTCTTTAAAACAATTAATTTCTTTAGAAAAATGAATTCTGCTTTTTTGTTACATATCTTGACTATTTCTTACATTCTAGAAGACATTTTACTAAAATGAATGCTTTCTGAAGAGATTACATAAGATGGTGAAGGGACTGAAAATTGGATGATGAGTAGATTCAGGGTGATGAGAGTACTATCTTCTATTTCATAATAGAATAAAATGACATAGTCATTCCATGAGGCAGTAAACAGAGAGACTATTGTTTCTAAAGATGGTGAGTATACTATCTCTGAAGCAGGTCTTTTATCTATCACCCCAAACTCTAGCCCTTGGAGCTAATTTTCTAATACCTAATACCATCCACACCCTGTCCCAGCTCTGGCTATAGTTTCTCAGTACTTGGCTTGTATCTGTTGTTCCAGGTTGTGTTGCATTCGTATGCCCAGCTGGTAGAGCTGGTCCCACTGCTGGGCAAGCCCGATGGTGCTGTATTTAATGTCCAGGATAAGAGCTTCTTCTAAGTTGTCTCCGAGGTCCTCAATCTTGGTCAGCTGACGCTTCATCACTTGGATCTCCTTCTGCTTTCTCTGAAAAAAAAAAAAGAAGAGAGACAGTTATACAAGGCATCATCTTCAAACCTATGGATGGGAGTGAATATAAGATAGGAAACTAATGAGTTTTGGTTTTCCCTAATTGCTCCTTTTCAGTTATTTTCAGGGATTTTCCTGTCATTCCTGAGAAATGAACTACATAGCAAGATCATTTTATTTTTATATTTCTTACTTATAAAGAGGTAGAAAGTTTAACTGATATGACCTATGTCATTCTGGTAATCTGTAATATATATATCAGAGAGTTAGTAGTTATATACTACAAATAGAAAAGGACAGAATTCCAAAATACATAAATCGTCGACTCTCAGTGATTTTCATCCTGAATTATCTGCACTATTGATTGTGGTTGAGCATTCAGGCCTATGTAAGCTCCACAGTATTCACTCTTGGTCCTCTTTCATTAGCTTCAGAAGATTTTCACAGAATATTCGTATCATTTGGGCATATTACATGCCAAATTTCTGCATGTAGGTCATGTTCTCTCCACCAGGCAATATTTTTCCCCTAAAGAGGAGAATAGTGAATTGGTTCTGATGATGGACATTGGTTAAAAATATATATATATATATATTACAACGTCTAGCAGCCCTGCAAAGATCAATCCTACCTGACAACATCTTATTCTTTAGTATTTTTCTCTCATTACGAAGAAATTAAGTTTAATTGATTAATTTTTTCTCAAGGGGTCAATAATTAAAATAAGGATAAGAAACACCACTCTAGGCCATAACTTCTTCACTCAATTGTTGAGAGATCATCTGGACCTAATAGTATTATCAAATAATTGTTACTATCAAATAATAACAGGAGTTTGTCAATGTTGTAAGTTGTAGACTAGGAGCTTTTGCATTCGTTCTCTTATTTAATCAGTATAATAACTCTATAATGTAGATATTATTAATTCCATTGTATAGATAGAGAAACTGAATTTTAGAGATTTAAGCAATCTGATTTCCATGAAGTTGTGGACAATGGTTAGAATGCAAATTTTTGGCAGGGTTGGCATCAGAGCCTTAGGCTCTTGACTTTAAGGCTAGGGAATTTACCTAAAATTATTTTTTTAAGAGTTTCTTTTAAACATTTTTTTTCTTGCCTTCCTTGTACTTCTAGGTATGTATATCCTTAGCTAATGAATAAACATCACTTACTTTATTTGCTTCCAACTGGGATTCTAGAGTTCCTGTTTCTTTGAGTAAAGATCTAGTTAAAAACCAGAGGAAAACATTACTCATAATATCAAAGGTAAATATTTTACACAAACAGACAAACTCAAAGCCCATACACTTTTCTATTGCTGCTTCTTCTAAATTATATGACTTCTCTGTAATAAATTTTAATGACTCCAAATGTTCATGATCTAAACCTTTTGTCTAAAGATAACCTTGCCAGAGTCTTCTCTGCCTATGAGAAGGCCTCCAGACCTCTCTTCTAGTTCTTATTTTCAAACATACCCTTAACTTAATGTAGACAAGACATCTAGTGGGCTGTGGAGCCAGAACAACATATATAGGCTTCTCCTTCTCACTTTATATTTTTATTTAAGCACCATCAGATTGAGATGGGGTGAAAATGTCTCAGTGCTAAGGCCTCCTTAGTTAAGTATTTCAGAATTTATAACTAAACAAACACAATAGCAGAAAATACTGACCCATCCAGAAATAAGCCCTGTATATGGAGGTCCGGAACAGGAATCAGAAAAGAAAAAAGGAAAATTATATGTTAACATGGATTACTTTAAAGATTTTTTCCTTCAGATTTATGAAACATTTTAAATCCTATGTGCCTAAAACCATATAAGTATGTGCCACTCATTGTTCCCAAAATCTCTTCCATACTGAGAAACTAGAAGTCTTTCATGCAGCTCCTTCCTATAGGATGAAGAGCACGGTGTCAGGTGATATGCTGCCAGGAAGAAGTACCAAAACAAGAGGCAGAGGAGAATGAGTTATATTTCTTCTGCCTTCCATCAGATGTATTTTAGCCATGATACAGAATTTTTTTATTAATTGTCTGATTTATTCCTATTAGTGATGTGTAGAAACAGTATACATCATGGGTATCACCTAAACTACCACTTTAACTCTCAAAAGTCCACAATTCTGACTCATCTACTGGATACAATCTACCAATTTAGGTCATTTATTCTAACATATTACACCTTCTAAATCTCCTTTTCCATGTTATTTGCCCAAGAAAATGTGACATTGGTTCTCATCACAGCTTTAGCAGTCAGGCAACATAAGAGCTTCATATTTGGTGTTCACAATATGCTCTGCTCTGCTTGTGTCAATAAATACAAGTGTGACCTTGAGCAAGTCAATTTATCTACTGAACTTTTTAGTTGGAGACAGAGGTAATAAGATCCACCTTGTACACTTTTCAAGGTTGCCCTAAAAATTATGTAGGCAATAGATATAGAAATTCTTTGCAAAATGTAATGTGGTATAAAAACATAACGGTCTATTGTTATTTTTGTACCATAATTATAGGCAACGGAAAAAAGTGAGAGTATCAAGAAGAGAATACTGAAGGTTACACAATGGGCAGCAGGGTGAAATTTTATTACTCAATTTTGCAAGGATCGATTCAGAAAGCAATCAATTTCAAGTACAAAGCACAAATAAAATATAGTGATTTTAGAACTGTATAAATACTGTAGGAGTTCCTTATCCTCCCCTCATATATATACATTATCCTTATATAAAATGGAGTGTGTGGCACAGAGATCGTAAGTTTTGAGGTAGCAGAGCACACCTGGTCTCCAAGATCCATTGAAGGAAGGCACTAGCATTCTGTTCAAACTCCTGGCACATCTCAAAGTTCTTGACCTGTCTTGACTCTTCCTTTTGCAGCTCCTGCTCCCGTTCCTAAAACCCCAAATCACAGATAGTACAGTGCACATTGAGGACTTCTCTTTGCAGCAAAATAACTGGTTTCCAGGCTCAGCTGCATATCTTAATTTTCCCAAATCTAGCCTATCTTTCAGAGGAATGTACCTGTGTGCTCATATTTCTTTCAGCCCACCTCTTCTCATCTCCAAAAGGTGAATAAAGTTCATGTCACTTCCCATAAGTACTTGTAGATGTCTCAAAGACCAAGCCCAGTAACAAGTAATCAAGTAATAAAGGCAAATACTTCCTCTTTTCAATTTTTATTTCTAAGTGAAATTTTATTTAAAAGCAGCCTTGAAGGGAAAGGTAGTAATAAGAGTTGTCAGCTAGAATTGATGATTTTATGGTGAAATTTTACTCTTTAAAACTTTTAAGTACTTCCCATAGCTTTATATAATGAACATAATTATAGACAAAAATTAAATACAAACATATTAAAAAGACAATTTAGAGGAGTGTATAAAATAGAGAAGGTCTTGGCTAAGGAAATATATAGGCTGTAAAGATATATATAAAGATATATATATATATATATATATATATATATATATATATATATATATATCTGTGAATTTTTTATAACCCATTTTTCCTGGAATTTATGTTTGCTTTTCTAAATCATTGCTCAATATCCAGAAGTATGAAACTATCCAAATTATGGTACATAGTACTATACTCATAATGAAAATAATTCAAATTTTTTTCTTAGAGTTCCAGTTTATGACTGTTTTTCTGATTAATGGTGTTTTTTTTTTCTGAAAAGTTCCCCAACTTGGATAATAATCTAAAGGGTTATGAACACTATAACCAAGGTAAGTCTCTGTTGTGTCTCAGGCTACCTTGATGAGGTCAGGCAGGTGCTTCCATATCCTTTCTAGTACCTCCATTGTTAACCAGGTATAAGGACTGGAGGACACATTTAAAGTCTTAATCTGCTGGTTTAGCTCTAGCAAAAAGTCGAAGTCTTCTTGGGCCCTGGCCAAGGAGGCCAAGAAGGCCTCGTGGTTCTTCTGCAACTGGCGAACCTCATTCAGAGAGACACAGTGCACAGGCTCTGCCAAGTCCTCCTCAGTATTTTCACACCAGTGGTTGAAAGCTGAAGCTTTGTGTGCAAATTCCATGAATAGTTCCTCAGCCTACAGAGAAAGAAAAAGATATCTTCAACTTTCCCAATAGGAAGAGAAGAAGAAAATACTGAATAGAAGAGATGAAAAGACAGAGGATAAAAATAATGCTGTCTTTAAATATTTTCAGGGCCAACACACTAATAGGACAGAACTAAAACCTATGGGAACAATATGATTAAGTGGATGGACATGGGAGTTCAAGTATTAGCCCTGATCTCAGCATTTTCTCTTTGGGTGTAACTGGTCAAGTTTTACATCATCTACAAATGAGAAGATAGAATGAATTCTAGAGTTATTTTAGCTCTAAGATTCCAAGAATGATGAAGGTTGTTTTCAATGATAAGATTTCATGATTTCTTATTCTGAAGTTTGTGTTTCAATTTTACTTGGCATATAATGTTAAATAAATAAATGGTTAAATAAACAAATCATTTGTTAGATAGGCAAATCTATCCCATACTCCTCTTCTGTACTTTTGCAGACCACACCTCTCTGATGTCTGTCTATACTGTTATTTTCCTACCTTTCTTCTAAACCTTGTTTAGGGCTCATTTCTCACCTGAAGCCACTGCTTAAAATATTTCCTACTCTTTGAACTGTATCCTTATTTCTGCAATACTCTCTAGAGTTATATATGTGTGTGTATATATATATATATATATATATATATATATATATATATATATATTCTGAATGGCTCTGGATTTTTGAATGACAGAAATAACATGGCTTGTTCCAAACAGTAAGTAATCAAAAATATTTTTAGATTTTAAATGTATCATAGATTTTGGGTCAGCTGACTATACTCCCAAGGATATTTATGCTACACAAATAAGTCTTTATTCTCAAATATAAGGGTTAAAGAGAAAATAATTTGTCCAGTGGAAAAATTGTCCAGTGGAAAGAAGATTACAACACTGTGCATTATTACATTTTCCCTGTACTCATTTCAGCAATATATATGGTAAAATAAGTCAACACAGAGAAAACTAATATGGACTCTATAATGAAAGAACATGGAAACCATAAAGTACTTCATATTATTTTCATAATACTAAGGATCAACTAAATTTTTTACAAAGATTTTATAATCAGAAAGTAATATAATATAAACACAATGTGAAGTGTTTTTATACATATATTTCCTTATACTTTTAAAGTTATCTATTAATTGATTCAATTCTTCACTAAAATTAGGTATCATGTCCTACAAAAGTATAGAAATTAACTAAGGTCCAAACTAACTGACTTTTATTTATATAATTGTTTTCCAATTTCCTAACTTTCTATTTTAACTTGTCAGGTAAAATACTTGTTATGATATAGGAATCCTCAATAACTTCACTGAACATGCTGACTTCCTTTCATCATTGACTTTCTTTTTTTATGATTAACATCCAAGACTTTAGCAGCCACCACTAGGAAGAAAAAAAAACATTTTAATCACATATATTCATATACAACTTAGTGGTTCAAACTGCATTTTCATATCCATTATTTCTTTTAATAGCAATGACATAGAACAGAAGAAGATGGTGGTGAAATTTCATAAATGGAGGAATCAAGGTTGAAAGATATTAAATGATAAATATAAAATTTCTAGGCTAGGGAAGATGAGAACACAGTTTTACCTGTTTAGTTATCCTTTTATTCAAGTTAGAGAAAAGCACAAGAATCATCTTTTTCCCATCAGTTTTAAGTCTTTCATACAGTAAGATCTTCTACCCTTTTGCTTCACACACCTGTTATATTACATGTGCTTGGCTTTCATATCAAGTCAACTGGATAATTGACAAATCAGTCTAAAAAATGTCTTATTGGTCTAAAAAATTGAATATCTTCTTGCTCAATAAGAATGTCTTCCTAATCCTTCTCAAAGTACTCAAATGTCTATAGATTATTCAAATAGAGTTTAGTTAATATAAAGATAATCAAGGCCTTATCATAGTTCATCAATTTTATAAAATTTACCTTCTATAAAGGTAGCTGTTTCTCTAGCAATTGGTCTTTGTGGGCAGCAGAGGCTTTCAGAAGCTGATCCCAATGCCTCAGCAGGGCAGCGTGGCGCTCCTCAATGGCTTTGGTCTGGCTATGCTGAGAAGCCACCAGTTGGTCCTTTAGATCAGTTATCTTTGACAGTCTCTCTTGCTGGAAACTCTGCAGACTGACATCTAGTGTGTCCTGAGAAAGACCCATAGAGAAGCAGTAAATAGAGAAATAATACATATTCCAAGAGGTTATTCATACCTGGGGTCACCAGATTTTTATCAGAAGTAAGATAAGCACTAGGAAAGAGAATGATCACAAAAGAAAAAGAAATATGACTTAGAGATTAAGTGAACATTCGGGATTAGAATCATGATTAAGTTCCAGTGGAAATATGTTTTATAATTAGATTTTAGGTTAGGTGTATTATTAATATTAAGGAAATATTAGAAGATAATATGATATTTCGAATTTCCTAAATCAAACTAAATCTTTCATATAGCTCATATTCTTTCTAAGACTCTTTTATATCACTTATTAGATTTAGAGTTCTAATTAGTAGCAGTGCACTACTAGAGATCTTGAAAGTACACAAACCAATAGAAGACCTCCTATGGGTGCTAGTTATACAATTGATATTTTTATGAAAATGCTGTTATAAGATAGGGATGTTCCACTTCCAACTTTAACAGTGTAGCTCGTATTTAACCAATTCTTTTTTTGAGAACAACTACCTGTTGGATATAATACAAAAAATAAGCCATGTGAAAAAGATCACAGTGCAACTCAGGTAGCTATAACTCAAGGGATCAAAATTCCATAGAGGAGGGAATAACAGTAGAGTAGAAGTAATATTCTCTGTTACTTTTCCTTTTAAAGTATAAACTGTACAGGGTAAGAGGAGAAAACAGCTAATCAGAGATTTAAAAAATCTCCTGGAGCTAAAGAGACAAAAATTGAAGTTCTGGGAAACTGAGGCACCCAGGATTTAAGACACCATGAAAAAGGAACTGAAGAAATGTAGGTTCAATATTCTGTTTATATTTTCCCCTCAAAGCATTTATAGGTTTCTAAACTGTGTAGGATACAAGTCCTAGAGCCAAGTGGGAAACATTAGTTAAGGATCTAAAATGCTAATCAGTTTTCTGTAGTCACATAGTGCTTAGTTCAGTACACATCGATTAGGAGTGACCCTAGTGAAAGAGATTTAGTTAAAACCTCTGAAAGGCCCCAGGTATAAGAACAAACTGGAAAGGGCTAGCTTTCACAAAAATTGAAACTATGGCTTTAATCATTTCAATCTCTGGCCAAAAAATAGGGGTTTGGTGGGGGATAGGAGATATTAAATTGTAGCTTTAGGTCAAAACTTATGAATTAATTACTTTAAATGTAAACGGAATTACTATTCCAATAAAATGATCAAATTAGATAAATGAAACAATATTCACTACACATTATTTATTAAGACACATCTAAAATATAAAGACACTGGATTTCTATATTTATTGTAACATTATTCATAATTGTTAAAATATAGGAACAGCCTGTGTCCATCAATACATGAACAGATAAAAAAATATGTGATACAGATAGATACATACATACAACAAAATATTTGTATTACGCTTGAAACATTCTTATTGAGCATGAGAAAGAAGAAATCCTGCTATTAGCAACGATTTAGATGAATTTTGAGTATATCATGCTAAATGAAATAAGTCAAAGAGAAAGACAAACACTATATGAAATCACTTATATGTGGAATCTAAAAAAGTAGTTACAAGAACTGGAAGCCAGGGTTGGAGTACAAAGGGTACAACACAGAAAAATTAGAAAGCCAAAAGCTAGTTCTCTAATAAAAATAATGAACACTTATTGCAAGACTGATGAGAGTGGGGAGAGGGAGAGAGAAATAGAAAACTGCCTAATTATCAATATCAGGAAATAAAAAAGAAACAATATTCCAAGTCCTACAGACAATAAGATCACAAATTTTAGGAGTGAAATAATCCTGTGTTCAGCTTCTGTGTGATATGAGTCTTGGACCTCACTGACATCTATTAATAAGGCAATCTTGCTCTTACCTGCTTTGCTAGGAGAGTGAGGAATGCAGCAAGGTCTGCAACATTGCCATTGGTCTTCAGGCTTGTTTCTCTTTCAGCTAAAAAGCAAAGATAATGAAAAATGTGGGAAAGATAGTTGGTCCTGTATCAGATTGGTAAGGAGAAAAGAAACTTATTCTATCAGAGAACCTCCTAAGTCTCAAAGTGGGTGATTCATTGGACTATAATAACAGTAGAGACTAATGGATTGCTTTGCTAGACGTATGCAGGATAAAACTAACTGAAAGAGATCTAGGACCAAAATGACTTCTGAGTGTTTCATAGAAAAAAAATTGTATGTTAGCTATAAATTATAAGTAAATAAATAAATTTCTTATCTTTCTGAATATCATATGTTAAATCATCAATTCTCAAAAAGAGTTTCTCTGGAATAATAGTATTTATTTGCCCCCTTAGCATGTTTCTGTGTGCACATGTGTGCATGTGTTTGCACACATGTGAGTGTAATTGTAATTGTGTCCCGAAAGGCTAGGGGTGTATGAGAGGGAGAATCCCTCTTTGTAAGATAAGTGAGAAAGCCCCAGAAAGCATTCTATAAATAAAATTTATCAGTATTTGTCAAACCCAAGGACTCTGGCCTTCATACATCATACCTATCCAGGCCTCTACGACATCAACCTTCCAGTTGAACTGCTGAAAGCTGTAACCATCTTCAAGTTGCAACTTCCAAGCAGCTATTGCTTTGGCCAGAGAAGGTGACTTTTTATTCAGAGCCTCTATCTTAACAGAAATCTTCTCCTTGTGCTGATTTTCCTTCTGCAATGCCAAGGTTAAAAGGAGGAGAGAGACCAAGGCCAGGAATGTGAATTCTTTGGTACTGTTGAAAAGCTCTCATTTTTTAAATTCTAAATATATAAATTATTCTCCTGTAGGTCTACTTAATTTATTCTATTATTCATATATGTCTCAGGGAGTTAATTTTCACCCCAGCATTTGGATGATCTTTTCATGTTTATCCATATAAAAGTGATCTTATTAGTGAAAACATCTAGTAGATATGAAGTCATCTCTGTTTAGGATTCTTTCTACAGCACTTAGACCATTGAGCTTTTGTAAAAACAAGCATTTAAGCAAAAGAGTGGCTGTCAACTTAAAAAGAGGTCTCTATGTAATCCCCCTAGAAGCTTACAAATAATTTTGTTTACAATCTTATAATACTTTATAACCAAAGCAAGTCATTTATATGTCCTCATAAATGCTATATTGTGTATAGGTTAAGAGTAAGAGTGTCAACAAAGTTTTAAAGAAATCTTCAAGCTGTACTTATAAGAACTTGAAATTAGAATTTCCAGAGAAAAGCAATTAAATAGATAACTATTTCCTAATAACATCAACAATAATAACAAGAAGGCAGCTTAGAAGACATTATTAGAAGTCTGTATATGATTTTGGCACTACTCATGAGTTTATATTGGGGCCAATCTCTTTTGAAAAAAAAATTGACCTAGAAGCCCTGGATCCCCTCACCTGACTCAGGATGCCTTCTCCTTGAGCACACACATTTTGCACTCACGCCTTATGGACAGCAAAGTCATTTTCCAAAGCTTCATGCTTCTTTAGCAAGCTCTATATAAATGAGTTAGTGAGAATCAAAACATCTGGACAACCTGTCCCACCCACATTCTGACTTGACTCTCTTTAATGCCTTTCACCACTGATAATTCGGCTAAATTTTCCTGCATAGCTCTACTAAATTTTTCTCCCCAAATTCCACGCTTGCCAAAAAAGGGCAGTCTTACCAGAAAAAGAGTCAAAGGCATATAAGTGACATTGTTTCTAACTTACCATGTGACCCTAAGGTTTTCTAAGTTTTGGAATAAGAGTGTTGACCAAAAAAGGCACAGGATTTCTCCACATTGAAATTTATATAATTTTATGAAACACTGCATCTACCAGAAAAATATTAAGTATCAAGAACCTTCTATACTAAGAGCTGACCTGAATGTCTGCTTTCCTCACCAGGAGAAAAATATTAATTTTAAAGCTGAAAACATTGACTACTGAAAAAGAGATTTATAGTAAAGAGAAGACAATTGATCCATTCAGTCTATTACTCACCTGAGTAGCAGCCAATGTATCTCCAGAATCCCCTTGGGCAACCATTGCTTCCTTTTCACTGATCCAAGTTTCATCCTCCTCAGCATTCTCCATGAATTGCAAGTATTCTAGAGACTCTTCCAACTGAAGCCCTCTATAGTAGGGCAGTAAGCCCCAACAAGGATAAGAAGAAACTAGTAAGCAGTGGGAGTATAGCAAAATGGCACAATCTCACAAGGCACCCACCATTGAACTGTGCCACAGAACAATCTGATATGTGCCTACCGGTCAGCTGTGTTGATCTCATCTTAAAAGGGGGGGACCCTTGCTCCAGAAGCTCAATTTTGTGGCATCATCTACTCTTTAGGTATTTTTGTGGGGGGAAAGAAACCATGTCCAAACAAAAGTGTCAAGACTTTGGAGCTGGAGAATAACAATAATTAAGCACTGTCTCTTTCTACTATAAGAACTGCTATTCTTTTTATAAAATGTAAGCATTGCAAAGTACTTTTATTCCCCAAGTGGAAATGTCTTTTTATTCCCAATGAACATGGAATACAAGAAGATATTATTTTATTTAGCAATATGACTACTTGATTCAAAATAGCTCTATGGCTATAAAGGAGAAAAAAAATTCTTCATTTTTTCACTACTGAGTGTTATATACAAAGTTAAAACTGGGGAGATAAACAAACAGACCTGTGGCAAATAGCCTGGTATGAAGGGTAACATATGTAGGGCAACAATGATAACAGCTGCAAGTAATTGCAGTGTAGAGGTATATTTAGAACCCTGAGACAGTAATCACTTCTGCCTGGTTAATGGGAGTAAGCTTCAGAGAAGACTTTGCATTTGAGCAATGACTTAGAAGATAGGTAGAGATGGATGGTTAGGAGATATGCTGAGCAAGCATGTAGTATCCTCAATCCCAACACCAGCCAGCAATTGCAAAACAGGAAGAGATCTGGGCTTCCTATCCTCAACTCACCGAGCTTTGGCCAACTCTTTGAGCTTCTCCCAGTGTTGAACAAACTGAGCCAGCCGTTCCTGGATCTCCTCTTGCCCGACTGCAGCCTTGTCCACCAGCGTCTCTGCCATAGCCAACACGTTCTAAAAATACACCCTCTCCATGTTGCATTATCCCATGATCTAAATCTCTTAATTCAGACAGTTTCCTGGAAATGTATCTAGTGCTTCCTACCCTCCAGATCATTTCTAAACTTCATGGGACTTGAAATGGTCCTGAAAATCATGGGAGAATGAAAAAAGCTTCAGTGAGATTTGCCATGCTAAACTTACCCAAGATTTTGGACAAATACATTGGCATCAACTCTCCATGATCTACCTTATGAATGAATGATTCATGATTACAGGGTGACCCTGCTGCCAAGTCAGACCCAGAGTTGCTTTCTTTCCATATGACTCAGGTCAAGTGCTGCTTTTCTAGGTGTTCCAACCTGCATCCCAATTGTCAACAAGTGTGCCTTGGACTGTTAAAGTGCTTCTTCCAGAGAAGAGCATGGGTTCCTGTGTAGAATTCTTCTATTTACAGAATATAAAATGTGGAGGAGAAAAGAACACTTATGAACTCTGTGACTAAATTGAAATATATATATATATATATATATATATATATATATATATATATATATATATATATATATATATATATATATATATATATATAACCTTGGCATGCCACCTTCACATTTTATAGTAACATCCTATTTATCTATAACATGAGGGAATATTTCTGATATTAGATTATCTCTGTCTTTCCAGGTTTAATATTCTATTATTCCTACCTGGATCGCAGGTTCATGTGCCATTAGCTCTCCCTCTAGATGTTTGTGTTTCTTCAGTAAGTTCTGAACCCCCTGCAGATCTCTCCCATAGTCCTGGGAGCTCACCCGTATCAACTTCTCCCTACAAACAAAAAAGAAAACAGAAAATTTAGAGTTTAGACATCTGAAGCCATTTTAGAACAGTTTTGTAAGATTGTGTGTAGCTGGGGTGAGGTAACACTCTGGTGTCAGTAGTCACAAAGATAATTAGTGCCATAGGCTTTCGGCAAAACTTCTGATTTATGCTAATACAAATTAAAATAACATACTGATATCTACCAAGTACACAGCTGTAATAGTTTTCTCAATAGTCATTTGTATATCTATTTATGTTATCTTCTCTTCTTTGCTCAAGAACATTCACTAACTTTTTTTTCAAAAAGTAAAAATTATATAGGTACACATAACCATAAACATTTATACATATATGAGTTTCATGGCATTTACTATTTTTGTCTCTTAATATCTTTAATGAACTTATCTAGAATGGGTTATAAAGAGCTGATACTATAGCAGTCATGGAAGTTGGATCAGTTTTGAGCATGAAATGTTTGGACATTACCAGGAGCATAATAAAAGACTATATAGGCAAGATTATATTATCTTACTATTCCTAAAAAGGTGTCTAAAATGTCCTGTTATTGTCCTGTGCACAATGCTTTGTTTACATTATTTTTTTCTGATTCTTACTAGCAAGAATCAAAAGGTTTGTTGAACAGAAACATAAGGCTGGTTGAATAGTAAATGAAGCAAATAATTTGATTTGCTAATATATTCAGAATTTTATTTTTTTACAACAAAAGTAATTAGTAATAAAACTATGGCAGGTAATTTGCGACACTCTATTCAATATACAGTTCTGTGGCATATTAAATACAAGGATGCAAAGAGAATAATAATGATCTCATTACCTGGGTAAAATGTAAATGTCCAGCTGTCTGATTCAGAATGAGCATTACACATTCTATGAACTATCTAAAACAAATACATATGGTTTCTTAATTTTGTTCCCAGAATGTATGTAAACTGCTCCCATTCTCTCCATTCTTGTCTTTCTCTTACGGAATTCAATGAGAGAATTTGGGGGAAAAAAAAACAATGCTAACTTCAGGCTAAGGCAGACATGATTAACAAGTAATACAAACGACAAGAAACATTGCATATTTTAACATCAAATAGAAACATGTTTGGTGGATTATCTACTCACTTAGATTGTCAATGTAATGTAAGTTGGTAGTACATACTCTATCCAGGATTCTTCATCATCTAGGTCCTGGAAGAACTGGAACAAGGCATAGGCCTCTTTCAGTTTCTCATGGTGTGCAGCTGCTAAGTTCTGGACATCTAGGTAGCGCTTATTGACATTATCCATTTTCTCCACAATCTGATCAGCATTGAAAGTCCCACTGGAGAGCAGATCAGTAGCCAACTCATTCAGGTCCCTGAGTGCATCCTAGGAAGCCCAGTATGCTCAGTGAACAGTACAGTATAGGTATTAAGCAGACTTGCAACTTTAATCTTTGCTGGTTCAAGTTCAAAGACTGAGTCAAAAGATTGTTTTTGAAGATAGTAAATTTTACATTATGTTCTTTTAATTCAGTTTGAATAAGGGCAAGATCTGAAGGCAATATGGATAGCATGGCTACATTACTCAAATTGCACATTTGGCCTTATGTGTTTTCTTCCTTCTGTTGTTTCCCCCCTTTATTTGTTTTCTCTTCCCAACTAAGAACTTGGTGAGCAAGCACAGTACTGAATTTGATGCAGACTAATTTATTTAAAAAATTATCAAGAACTACTCTTAGCTTGGCTGCAGAACACACCCAGCCTTTTCTCTATTTTCATTTCAACTCTGCCCCTTCATGTAGTCAAAAGGAATATCATTGAGTTCTAAAATAACTGAACTTAGAAAACCTTTGACTTCTTGTCCTTTCTGTGAGTATCTCTATCTCCAATCAAACTGTAAAATTCCCCTGTATAAAATTAACACCTGCCAGCACTTTTATCACTGCTCCTAACACAAATCTTTGCTTGATATTAGAATGCTACCGAAATTCTCCAATGGATTTCCAGATTGTATACATAGTTCAACTCCACTGCACATGCACCCATCCAATTTTATTGTTTTTCTCTCTAATTCTAGAAAATAAACTTGCTTTTTCTTTGAAAGACCATATGAAATGTGCACCTTTGGATCACAATGAGTTTATATGCATACATCAGTTAAGTAAACAAGATAACTTTTAGAATCCACTTCCTGGAATCTTAGAATCAAGTTTAATGGTCATTGGTTAACAGTGACTGTTGCAACCTCTCTGCAGCCCATGGATTCGAGCTGGTCATAAAGACTGCTGGCTGAGAACACTAAGGCGAGCTTTGCAAGGCTGTACTCTCAAATGATCTCCTAATACAGGAGAGAGGTAAGTCAGAAATGTTTTTATTGTGGAAATGAAAATTCCAGAAGAGTGAGATTCCAATACTACTTACCTCCCGGGCCAACATCTCAGTTTCCAATAATTGATGCTTCTTGAGCAGGTTTCCTGCAGAAGCCAAGTCCCTGGCCTGATCCTTCATGGCCAGCAGTGTCTCTGCCTGAGAATAGAAGAATAAGCAATAAAGCTGCCAAATGAAAACTATTTTTAAGAAGAACAAGATTAGGAACTATGTCCCCAAACTTTTCCCAAGAAGAGTCAAGGAGATCATTTATGCAGAAATCTGATTATCTGAAAATCATTTGTTAAGCTCCTATTTTCCACCATTTCCAGATGCAATTACCTCTGAGAGCCAGAACTCAAAATCCTGGATGCCTGTATTGAATCTCTGTTGACGACTAGCCTCGTTGAGCTTCTGCCCTTTGTCAATTGTTCTCTCAAGCAGGTAGTCCCAGTGTTTCTCCAGCTCTTCCAGTTGACCCTAACCCAAAGAAATTGAGAGATCATTATGGTCTTTAGAATCCTGGGTCCTGTAACAGCTAGAAAGAATAATGTAGGGAGGCTATGGAGGTAGGGACTAGACAAAATTTTTCAATACTTCTATTTAATCTGAGAAAACAACAAAAGATGTTGTTTGAAGAAAGGGTACTAAGATAATTACAGGGTTCAATGCCTAAGTTACAAAAGGCTCTTGACAGTAGGGATAGAATATATGAAACTACGAGGTGGGAAAAAAAATGGCTTAGATGATAGTGGCTCTGTTCATCTCTTTGGCAATTAAATCAAAATAGTGAAAGAACAAGGAGCAAACACAAAGGAAAATTTTCTGGAATCTAGATGAACAATCCATACAACTAGGGAGAAATCTAAGAAATCACCCTGCAATGGCAGAAGATAGGATGGGGCAAAGACAAAATGCTGCCAATCTTGAGCACCGAGGGGGACAAGGGCTATAGCAGCAGCATCCAGAAGCTGCAGAAGCCTCTTGATGGGGCCGTGTCTGTGATATACCTGCTCACTCTGAGCACCAGCACTGGTTTGCTATGCAGGGGGCACAAGGGACTTACATGTGGACTTTGAGTTGTCAGAGTAAGGGCTTAGGCAAGACTCATTCTGCATAGAAGTTCCAGCAGTACGCATTTTTCCTCTGTTGGGCCCTCCCCACTCCCAGTGCATGAACTTAAGTTGTCATAGCAGAGATCTCATCAAACTGAATAATAGAGGTCCCTCTGCCAAGAGAATTCCCTGAAACTCCACCTCCCCCAGCTCACAGCCCCACTCAAGCCACATCCAGGTGTGTCCTTGCTTAATGAGGTGCCCCTTGCTGAGCAGCACCTAGAATCACATTGGTGGCAGCTGACCTTAGTTGCTGGTGTGGTCTTTTGAGGCAACTATAAGCACAGCATCTGTGGATTGCTTGCTGAATCTTAACAGGTGACCCTGGAGGAGCACAGGCTGGGG
>PVKZ01007614.1:0-21645 GCA_004027375.1 Macroglossus sobrinus | reverse complement strand
AGTCTCTCAATCTGAAGTAATACCAATCCAGGGAGTAACACAGGAAGGTACTTCAAGGATTAAAATAGATCTACTTCCTTTCTTTTTACATCCTTAACCTTATAAGAGAGGCTGGGCATTCTTTTAGCCCTTTAGAATTTTACTAGATGTGTGTCCATCGCATTATTTTACGTAATAGTTCTAACAGATTTGTTAGGTTCTCTAGTCCACAAATCATTTAACGAGGGAGGAATTGCTGGAGAAGAAATAATACTATTCTAGGAGAACAAATCTACCAGAAAAACACACCCAGAAGTAAACAGTTGAAAAAGTTTAGCAATGTAGTTACTTTATTGTAGAGATATATTCAATATGCAACCCAAATAGCCACCTCAGTGAATTTCTGGTCATGTTTGATCCATTGACCAGTGAAGGAAGATAAATTATATTTAAAATACTGTTAAAGTTATAAAAGTTAATATTTAAGAGACATCTACTCTCTTATAAAATGCTCAGCTTACTGATATGAAACATATGAAATGCAGTGTTATATTTTGAAATACTTTAGTCCATATTTATTTTGACTTTGGAAATCTACAACGCTTCTATAGTGATCACCTCTTATCATAGCATTCCTTGAACACTCTCTGGATACAGAATATAGTAGAAAATGAAGGCATATGATCCCTGACCTCCAGGATCTTATCTTCTGAGAGAAGACTAAGCCTGAAGTGACAAGTCATCAGCGCATTGTGTTTCAAACTGTGGAAGTGTAGTCTGACTAGAGTACTGTATACTGTGGAAGTCTTCTTAGGGAAGTATCATGTATGAAAGGCATTTAGAAAAAAATGGGGAGGACGCATGTCTATAAATATATTTTACAACTAAAAATATTACTGTTGTCTCTTCAGTTTACTGTATTGAATATTCATCTCATTCACTAACAAACTCAAACCTAAAAGTATGTTATTTTAAGCAAGCATAGAACATCCTCCACCACTACCACCACTTGTAGTCCCTAGCTGATGAAGAAGGTAAAATAGTTTTATTTTCATATTCTTATTCTGTTATGTCTAGGTGCCTGTGGTGATCCACCGAGATTCGAATCTATGATGCTCAATGGTCTTCCTAAAACTCTTTATTATCCTGGGGACAAAATAGATTATCGGTGTCGCCCTGGGTACAAACGCATTCTGCCTTTTCTTGCCACTTCTGCTCTTTGTCAGCCCGATAAGACATGGACACCTCTCCAAGAGGCTTGTGCAAGTAAGTAAACAAAACTTTTGTTTTTATTGGTCTAGAGATCTTCACAGTTTTAGGCTACATATTTCACTACTTCAATAATGACTTTCTCATGAGAATGTAGATTTTAGATAGGAATATCTTTGCAAATCAGCCCAGAGTCTTTTTCTTTGCAATTGGTCTTCAGAGTAAATGTGAATCTTCAGTTTGGACTTTTAGTAGTTAAAGACAATGTTTCCATGAATTTAGAAGAGTAATGTAGAATTTTGATTTTGATCTAAATCTGTTTTGAAATTGTTTTGACACAAGAAATTTGAAATTTTCTTTTAGAAACATTATGTCCATTCCTAGGAGACCCCCCAAATGGCCAAATAATTTATGTAAACGGAACTTTTCAGTTTGGTTCACAGGCCCACTATGTTTGCAATAAGGGGTAAGTAAGTTGCTGCTTAGGAAGAAGGTAAATATTACTAATTTAATATTTGTTTTGCTTCTCTTCTTATGCATTCCTATAATTTTGATTCATTTTGCTTTCTCTGTGACAACTTTACTTGTAGCTAATCAACTCTTCGACTTTCTATGGAGACAAAAAAAGTATGTAATGAAATTGAAGAAATTTAAACTGCAGGAAAGCAAAATTGTATAATATTACTATATAAATAATAAGCCTATCATTAGCATTAAAAATGTGGTAGTTATGATGATTTTATCTTTAACAACAAAGTGCACCTTGTTTAAAATTGCCAACTCTCAAAGTTGATAAAGGGCTTATAGAAATGCAAAGTAGAATTGCAGTCATAGATATTACATCGAGGCATCTTTGTCAGGTGTTACCAGATGAAAACAGTCCTGGTTAGCCTGGGCCTTAATATTGATCAAGTGTCTCACAGTTGGAAAACCTTATGAAGCATCTCAAAAAGAAGAATGAGCACTTAATAGTAGTTTTGTTCTATAGGAGATTAGGCAATTATGAAAAGTGTGATTTTAGTGGCCTTATAAAAAACACTATAAAAATGCAATCGTTTTTTATATTGATTTGGTATCCTGCTACTTTGCAATATTCATTTATTCTAATAGCTGTGTGTGTGTGTGTGTGTGTGTGTGTGTGTGTGTGTGTGTGTGTGTGGTGTCTTTAGAGTTTTCTACATATAAGAAAGATATTCTTATCTGCAAACAGTAATAATGTTACTTCTTCTTAACAAAGTTGATGTCTTTTATTTCTTTTTTTTCTTGCCTAACCGCTCTAGCTAGAATTTTTACTACTACACTGCATGCAAATGGTAAAAGCTGGCATCCTCTCATCGTTCCCGATATTAGAGGAAAAGTTTTTTAGCTTTTCACCACTGAGTGTGATGTTTACTGTCGGTTTTTCATGTGTGGTGTTTTCTATCTTAAGGTACTTTCCTTTTGTTTTAGTTTGTTGAGTATTTTTATTATGCAAAAGTGTTGCATTTCTTCAAATGTTTTTTCTACATCAATTGAGATGATCATGATTTTTTCCCTTTTCATTCTATTGATACGGCAGATTACTTAGATCGATTTTCATGTGTTGAGTTACCCCTGCATTCCAGCAGTAATTCTCACTTGGTCATGGTGTATAATCTTGCTGAATTCTGTTTGCTAGTAATTTATTGTGGATTTCTGCATCAGGATTCATAAAGGACATTGGTCTATAGCTTTCTTTCCTTCTAGTGTCTTTGGCTTCGGTATTCTGGTAATGCTGGTAACAGGATATATTCAGAAGGCTTCTTTCTTTCTGCAGTGATTTAGAAAAGATTGAGAAGGATTGATATTAATTTTTTAAGAAATGTTTTGTAGGTTTGACCAGTAAAACCATCAAGTCCAGGGCTTTTCTTTATTGAAAGTTGTTTGATTAATGATTCAATCTCCTTTCTAAGTATAGGTTTACTCAGTTACTTATTTCTTTCTGATTTAGTCATGATCAGTTTTCTGTTTCTAAGATTTTTCCATTTTATCTAGGTATTTAATTTGTTAGGTAAAGTAGTTCATAGTACTTTGTAATATTTTACATTTCTGTAGAATAGATATAAATATCCCTACTTTCATTTTTGATTTAGTAATTTGAGTCTTTTCTAAATTCATCTACTAAATTATTATGAATTTAGTTGATCCTTTTTTAAACGAACTTTAGTTTGATTTTTTCTAACATTTTTCTTTTCTCTGTTTTGTTCATCTCTGCTCTAATTTTTATTATTTATTATCTTTAGCTAGCATTTGATTTAATCCTTTTTATCTAATTCCCTAAATTGTGAAGTTAAGTTGTTGATATCAAATTTCTCCTTTTTTATTCTTTTATAGCTATAAAACCCCACCTTTGACACTGCTTTCACTATATCTTGTAAGTTTTATATATTGTTTTCATTTTAATTCTTCTCAAAGTATTTTCTAATTGCCCTTGTGATTTTTTAGTCGGCATGTTTAATAAATGTCATTTAAGAAACTTCTCCCTCAAATGACTGTAGAGTAGGAAAACATAATTATGTGCTTCTTGTTAACTCATAAAAAAAGTAATCTTTTATTTTCTTATTTAGTTATCATTTACTTGGAACTAAAATTTTATATTGTGAACATTCTGGAGATAGTGTGGATTGGAGTGATAATCCCCCACAGTGTGAAAGTAAGTATGTATATTCTCTCTTTAGAATTTAGAGCAACAGTTCTCAAACCTTTATGCCTGGAGGCCCCTTTATGCTATCAAATTAACAAAGACCCCACAAAGTTCTTGTACAGGTATGTTAAGTGTATTGATATTCATTATATTGGAATTAAAAAAGGTTTTCAAAATTATTAATTCATTGTTAAGAATAATAAGCTCAATATGTGTTTTAATAAGTAACTTCATACAAAATCAAAATTTATTTTAAAAATATGGAAATGGTGACATTGTTTTACATTTTTCAAATGTCTTCAATACTCAGGCCAAAGGAAGACCTCTAGATTCAGTCTTTTGCATTATCAAACAATTAGTAGACACTGGAAATTTCACTGTACAATCTTAAGCATAAAAGTGAAAAAAGTCAATAACATCCTAGTAAAACAGAACCATCAATTTAAGAATGAATATATTTATAAGTTATAAAGTATTTCTCAACCAGCTTCGAGTTGCATTTTTAATCAAAGCCTATTGTCTCATTAAATTGTCAGCATCTTTTATGATGGGAACATGTCTTAACAGGGCCTTGCACATAAATAGAGGTATTTCATATAGGTATGTTATATAGGTATTTAAGAAAATGAGATTTATTTAGTGGTTTGAATTAGGATAATACATTTTCTCATAGAAACTTTCTTCTAAATGGATATTGGGTTCACAGCTACATTGTAGAAATCATATGTTAGTGAATGTATGAAGGACATTGCTAATGCTGTCTTCATCTTCCACCTTTTCCTTTGCCTTTTCTGTCTTCTTTTTCTATTTCTAAGAGATTTTGTGTCAACGACCTGGAGAAATATTTAATGGAAAATATACCAATAGCTACAAGGCAACGTTTGACTATAATGAAGTAGTAACTTATAGCTGTAATCCTTCAGAGGGACCAGATGAATATTCACTTATTGGGGAGAGCAGGCTTGCTTGTTCTGGGCATAATGTATGGAGCAGTGACCCACCTCAGTGTAAAGGTAACAATATTTCCATGCATTTTCTTTAAATTTGTAAATAGTATAAGAACACTTTGTAAATACTTTTATTAACAAGTAAACAAAACAGCCATATGTGTTTGCTTCTCCTGTTCAGTTGGTTTCTAAATTAATATAGCTCATATATAATCAAAAATAGTTCTAGTGTAGAGTTCTTCACCCCTCACCTCACATGTTGTTGGCATTCCACTGTATACATTGTGAATTTCTGTGTACGTGTATGAATTAAGATTATTTTTTGCTTAAAAGCATCATAAAACACACACTGGCTTAAAAATAAGGAAGTTTTATCTTGTAAGACAAGTAGCATGAGAGTCCTGGCTCAAGGAAATGACAGATTAAATTGCAAAAGACTAACCCTCTCACTTATAATATTGATAAACTCCTTGTTTAATTGCATGTTGCTCTTTTGCACTTTTCAGATGTTGTATTTTTACAAATTGAAGGCAAAACCCTCACCATCAAAACCATTATAACTCACTTTACTTTGATACTCACTTGATTACTGTAGTCTGGAATGAATCCACAGTATCTCCAAGATATGCCTGTACTTAAAAAACAATGTTTAAGGCATTAGAGCATGACCAAAGTAGGGAGACACTGTAGGGTATTTGACTCTTAAAAGAAAGGAACTGCTGAAGAACAGAAAAATATATTCCCTTTTGGGTGCATATGGAACAATCTTTGATGACATTTCCTAGGCAATAAGATAATTTTTTAATATCCAAAAATTGATATTATTTACTGTATATTATCTGATCACAATTGAATGAATGAATGTAGAAATTAAAACAAAGATATATGCAAAAGCCCTAATATTTTAAAATTATGAAAAGCACTTCTAACCCACCTATGAATCAAAGAAAAAGTCACAATAACAATTAGAAAGTGTTGTAAACTCAATAAAAGTTAAAACACAGCTTATCAACATATCAAAATTTCTGGAATACAGCAAAAGCATTGCTTAGAAGGATATTTATAGCATAAAATTCTTATATTAGAAAAAAGAGAAAGCTCTCAGTTCAATAAGCTTCCACCTTAAGAACTTAAAAAGGAAGATTTATTTAAATTGAGAACAAGGAAACTGTGGAAATAATAAAGTTAGAAATCAATGAAATTGAAATGAGAAAACAAAAAGAATCAATAAAACTAATATATGGTTCTTGGAAAGCAATAAAATTGAGAAACCGATAGCCAATCTGACAAAAAAAAGAAGATCGAAATTTCTACTATCAAGAATGAAAAAGAGGTCATTACTATATATCCTAAAGACATTTAAAGAATAATAAGGTAGTGACACAAAGAATTTTACGCCTATAAATTCGACAACTTAAATCTTCTCACAGGGAGAATTATAGGCCCCATGTTGTCACTGTTATTGTACCAAACATTAACATGTTGTCACTATTAATTGTACCAAACATTATAATAATAGCAGTTCTACACAAGCTCTTCAAGAAAATACAAAAGAAAACATTGCCATTGATATCAAAACCAGACAAAAACACTGCAGGAAAATTAAAAACAACATTGTGAACATAGAATCAAAACTTATTAACAAAATATTAACGAATTAAATCCTGTCATATATAAAAATAAGACTACATCATAATCAAATAGGTTTCCATGAATACAATATTGATTCAAATTCAAAAATTAGAAAACATGGCAGAGTGCAATGTTTCCAAACTGCACACCAGCGTGTCTGAGCATAGGATCCGTGCATAAGAGCTACCACAGGTCAGAACCCCAGGTGTCGGAAAGTGGACTGGGACAAATAAAGACGTTGCCTCTCGTAGCTGCCAGAACTCCTTAAAGAAGAAGGGGAAGGGGTGAAGGTATGGCGAATTCTCTGATAAGCCCTGCCTGTAAGTGCTGGGACTTTTCTACCAGCAACTGGCAGCCGGGCTCAGACATCAGGGCAGAAAGCAGAGAAGTGGGACTGGACATCAGAGAAACAACAGCTGATTTTTACCGGCCCCAGTTGCAAAACCGAGGCTGAGCTGCAGCCCTCAACTCCCAATGCAGAAGGCCCCTCAGTCCATACCCTCTGAGACCTATCACTGTGGATCCCCAGGGGAATCTGAAAGCTTCAGAGACTGAAGCTGCCTCTTTCAGCCTCTGGAGCTCCCTGCAGGAGGATGGGGAGGCAAGAAGGTACAGTGACTTCCCTGAACAGTCCTGCCTGGAAGTGCCAGGACTTTTCTACACAGCCAGCAGCAGGGCTGAGTCATCAGGGCAGAAAGCATAGAAGTAGGATGGTACCGCAGAGAAGCAACAGTTGATTTTTAACAGCCATTGTTGCAAAACTGAGGATGAGCTGTAGCCCGCGAACCCCAACCTAGAGGTCTTCTCCCTTTATACCCTCCTAAATGGAACATCACGGAACCCCAGGGGAATCTGAGCAAATGCTAACAAGGACAAGGACTGAAACTGAGAGTAGCAAGTGTGATTAAATATTGACAAGAAAATAAAAGACATTAGGCTTTATATAAAGCAGAGATCCAAGAGGCTTAGACACCACCTAATGGAAACCAAAAGAAAAGTGCCTTCTTTAGCTAAAGAGAGACCTTTATATAAAAAATCTTCTTTCTGAAAAAACAACAGAATACACTTCCATTAATTAACAGCTGAGAAATAGTCCATTAAACACCATGAAACAACCAAGGTGACAAGGCATCTCAGAAAGGAGAAAAATCTCCAGAAAATAAGCTTACAGACATAGTAATATGAAACTTAAATGACAGAGAATTAAGGATAGTGCTTCTAAAAAAACTCAATGAGTTTCAAAATGAGTCATATCAGTAATTTCAGAAATTGCAAACACAGCTAGATGAGCAGAGCAAGGAGACTGAAACCCTTAAAAAGAACCAAATAAAACTTCTGGAGATGAATAACACACTGCAAGAGTTGAAAAATGAAATAACAAGCTTAGGGAATAGAGTCCAAATGGAGGAAAGATCAGATATTGAAGACAGAAATCTAGAAATAAATTAGAAGGAAGAAGAGAGAAACCAAAGAATGAAAGATAATGAAAGAGAAATACAAGAACTAGCTGATACCATCAGGGGAGGAAACATAAGAATAATGGGCATTATTAAAGGCAAGGAAAAGGAGCAGGGGTCAGAAAGTATTTTTAGACAAATAGTGGAAAGGATTCCCAAATCTAAGGAATGAACAGTTTGGAATTCAAGAAGTCAACAGAACACTCAATTATCTCAACCCAAAATGGCCTTCACCAAGACACACTGTATTAAAATTATCAAAAATCAATGACAAAGATAGAATTCTCAGGAAGCCAGGGAGAAGAAAATAGTAATGTATAAAGGAAAAGCCATTAGATTATCATCGGACTTCTCAGCTCAGACCTTATAAGGCAGAAAGGAGTGGAATCAAATATTTAAACTATTAATTGAAAGGAACTACCAGCTTAGAATAATGTATCCAGCTAAGCTCTCCTTAGATATGAAGGAGAAATTAAAAACTTTTCAGACATACAAAAACTGAGGGAATTCTCCACTATGAGGCCTGCACTATAGGAAATTCCGAAAGGGGTCAGCTCACCTAAAACAAAATAACAACAATAAAAAATAAAACCTCATAATTAGGAGTAAAGTTACTATCAGGCAAATAGAAGCAGAAGAGTGCAACCCTTACTAAGAACAGGGCATCGTAAGCTTAAATAATAAGAAGAGAATTGCTATAGCAAGATAGTAATGAACGTTCAGCATACATAGTAACAAATTGAGATAACAATGAGAGAAAGGGGAGGATTCAAAGATCCACATTTGCAAAGGGGAAAGGAGATAAGGCACACACAGAAGAAAATGGAAAACTATATATATATATATAACTCTCTCTCTCTCTCTCTCTCTCTCTATATATATATATATATATATATATATATATATATATAAAACTATATATATATATATAACTATATATATATATAACTAACTTTTTCACATTTGTAATCGTAACCATATGCCATAGAATCAAAACTGAAGTATATAACATAAAACAAGAAGAATCAGAGACAAAACCCACTAAAGCCAAACAAAATAAAAATAAATAAATAAATAAATAAATAAATAAATAAAACAGAAATACAAGGACAAGGAAGCAATAGGAACACTGAGCTGCCAGAAAGCAAAAGATAAAATGGCTTTAGGAAGACCTTATATTTCAATAATCACTCTAAATGTAAATAAATTTAAATCATTAATAAAAAGGCACACTTGCAGATTGGATAAAAAAACTAAACCAACCATATGCTGCCTCCAGGAGACATATCTCAGCTCCAAAGACAAATACAGACTCAAAGTGAAATGATGGAAAATGATATCTCAAACAAATGGCATTCAGAGAAAAGTGGGAGTTGCAGTACTAATATCAGACGAAATAGATTTCAAAATAAAAAGGGTAAAGAAAGATACTGAGGGACACTTTATAATGATAAAGAGAATCATGCACCAAGAAGACATAATTTATTAATATCTATGTTACCAATCAGAGAGCCCCAAAATATGTAAAGCAATTGCTAACAGAATTAAAGAGAGAAACAGAACCAAAACATTGTCATAGTAGGGGACCTAAATACCTCACAGACAGATATGGACAGATCATCCAAACAGAAAATCAATAAGGAAACGATATCCTTAAATGACACATTAGACCAGCTGAGCATAATTGACATATACAGAACCTTCTATCCCAAAACAGCTGCTTACACATTCTCCTCTAGTACACATGGAACATTCTCAGGAATCGAACACAAACTGGGAAACAGAGATAGCCTCAACAAATATAAGAGGGTTGAAATCATATTAACCATATTCTCTGATCATAATGCTTTGAAACAAGGTATCAACTGCAGAAAGAAATCAGAAAGAAACACAAATACATGGAGATTAAACAACATGCTACTGAAGAATAACTGGGTCAGAGAAGAAATAAAAGGAGAGATCATAAGCTACATAGAAACAAATGATAATGATAGTACAACATATCAAAACTTTTGGGACATGGCAAAAGTGGTCATGAGAGGAAAGTTCATATCATTATAGGCCTATCTCCAAGAACAAGAATGAGCCCAAATAAACAACCTAACACTTCATCTTAAAAACCTAGAAAAACCTAGAAAAAGAAGAATAAATGAAGCCTAAAGTCAGCAGACACACCGACCAGTGGAACAGAATGGAGATTCCAGAAGTAAACCCATTTTTATATGGACCAATAATTTTTTTTTTTACAAAGAAGCCAAAAATATACAGTAGAGAAAGGAAAGCCTCATCAATAAAATGGTGCTGGGAAAATTAGAAGGCCACCTGCAAAAATATTAAACTAGAATGTTATCTATCACCACACAGCAAAATTAACTCAAAATAGATTAAGGACCTGAAAATAAGACCTGAATCAGTAAAATACATAGAAGAAAACATAGGAACTAAACTTGAGGACCTTGGACTTAAAGAGGATTTTATGAATTTGACCTCAAAGGCAAGGGAAGTAAAAGCTAAAATATATTAATGGGACTACATCAAACTAAAAAGCTTCTGCTCAGTAAAAGAAACTGTCGACAAGGTAAAGACACAACCATCTGAATGGGAAATATATTTGTAAGCATCATCTGACTCAATAACAACAACAACAACAACAAAAAAAACAATCCAATCAAGAAGTCCTGAACAGACACTTCTCCCTAGAGGATATATAAATCACCTACAAATATATAAAAAGGTGCTCAACATTGCTAGCTATTAGAGAAATGCAAATCAAAACCATAATATGATACCATCTCACACCTGTTAGAATAGCTATAATCAACAGGACAAGTAATAACAATCGTTAGAGAGGATGCAGGAAAAAAAAGGAACTTTCATACACTGCTGGTAGAACTGCAAATTGGTACAGCCACTATGGAAAACAGTATGGAGTTCCTCAAAATACTAAGAATTGATCTACCATATGATCCAACAATCCTACTACTGGGTATTTACCCCAAAGACTTGAAAACTGATATCCAAAAAGATATTTGCACACCAATGTTCATAGCAGCATTATTTACCATATGTCCAGTGGCCAGGACATAGAAGCAACCAAAGTCTCTTACAATAAATGGTTGGCTAAAGAAGCTGTGGCACATATATTCCATGGAATATTACTCAGCCATAAGAAGAGATGAAATACTACTATTTGTGACAACATGGATGGACCTCAAGATAATCATGAGCTTGCCGGAGCCCGCCGGCTAAGACCGAACAGTTTCTGAGAGGGGGAGTGAGGATTGAGAAAAGAAAGAGGAAAGAGAGAGACAAAGAGATAGAGTCGGGAGGACTAACAGTAAATACTGTGCCCCGAGTTTATTAAGCACAGCATATTTATACTCTTGGAAATGCATGGGAAGCAAAATCCACAGATATTCTAACAATTGCTGACATTTACATATGTTCTCTCAAAACCTCTTTTATCCTATTTTCTGTCTCCAGTTCCCTGGGGCAAGGGACGTTCAACTCTTTACATTAAGCCAAACTTCCTCCTTCTGCATAGAGCCCACCTGCCCTGCAAACTTCTAGCTCGCAGGCAACTTTAACCTTGTCTCAAGACAGGCAGCAGAAATGGCTCCCAACACATGCTAAGCAAAATAAGCCAGAATAAAAAAGTAGAAAATCACATGATATCACTTATATTTGGTATATTAACCTAAAAGCAACAAATGAACAGAACAAACAGAGACTCAGGGACATGGACAATGGACTAGTTACCAGAGGGTAGGGGGTGGGAGAAGCGAGGGGAAGTTGATGGGAAAATGGGGGTCAAATATAGGTGGGTAGGGGTAGGGAGAAGTGGGTAAAGGTGATTCAATATACGGTAGCTGAAGGAAACTGGACTTTGGGTGGTAATCACATAATATAATATATAGATGTCAAATAATAATGCACACCTAAAAATTATATAATTTATTGACCAATGTTACCCAAATAACTTCATTTAAAATAATTAATTAATTAATTTATTGAAAAACAATAATTAATCAGTACCATCTACCATATAAAGTGAGTATAAAGAAAAAAATACATGATCATTTTAATAGATGTAAAAAGAAAAGCATTTGACAGAATTCATCATCTTTCCATGGGAACACTTCTCAGCAAACTGAGAATAGAAGGGAACTAAGTATCTGAACCTGATAAAAATTACATACAAGAATCTCAGAGTTAACATTATACTTAAGGGTAATAGAATTTATTTTCCCCTAAAGTTGTAACAAGACAAAAATATTTACTCTTACCACTCTATTTAGCATTATATTGAAAATTCTAGCCAGTACAATAAGGCAAGATACAGAAATAGGCATACGTATTGGAATGAAGTAAATAAAGCAGACTTAATTCACTTATTACATGATTATCTGTATGAAAATTATGAAAGACTAAAGTTTTAGCCAGGTTACAAGGTACAGGTGTACAAAGAATTTAGTAAAAATAAGATAAAAATATAGGCACAATTGGATGCCCCGATGTAAAAAAATTTTTTTTAAAAAAATCTCAACTGTATTCTGGTCAATATTGCAGAATAAGTAGATGTGTTTGCCTCCTCTCATGACCAAATCAAACTTACAACTAAACTATAGAACAACTGTTATGGAAAATCACCTGATATTTAGCTGAACAGAAGTCCTTCAACTAAAGACAGAGAAGCAGCTACCATGAGATTGGTAGGAAGGGCAGAGATGCTAAATGGGCTAGTCCCACACCTGCATGTGACAGCTAAAAATCAGGAGAGATATCTTGGCTGCTGAGGTTCCCCCCAGAGGACTGAAGGATCCAAGCCCCACACCAGCCGCTTCAGCCTAGGGTTTCAGTGATGAGAAGAGATGAACCCACAAAATCTGTATGTGAAAATCAACAGAGACACAGTCTTCCCGGAATCCCAAGCATTCCTCTTCTAGGGCTGAGACAGGGACTTATCTGCTGACAAACTCACTATGAGCTCCAGGGCTGAGGCAGCAGCACAAAAGATACCAGAGACATAAGGAGGAATTGAATTGTCTGGCTTTAGGGTGAGAGCTGGAGAGGCAGCTTTCTCCCAGAAAGAGGTGCTGGCAGATACTACTGTTTCTTTGTGGATCTCTCTCTCCTTCTGGTGTGCAGATGCAGTCAGGCGCCATATCAGAGTCTCAATCAACCTTGCTAAAACTGGTTGCCCCACCTTAGTGATTCCCTGAGACCTCACCCCACCCCACTTAACCCGTGGGCACACCCTCACCACTTATAGTGGCTTTTTCATACAAATGGTCTGTCTTGGTTTATACTTCAGACTTTCTTAAAAATCTCTCAAAGACTCACAAAACCTTAACAAGTAGCGTTTGACCTTGGAATTCCCTATACGTCTTTCTGAGCAGCCCTCAACTGGCAATAGCAGCAAATGGCCTCAGCTCACAGCCTGGCCTCTCAAGGCACATCCCAGCCCAATGTATTTGGCAGCAGCCATCTGCAGAATGCTTGGTGACTCTTACCAGGTAGCCCCAGATATGGTCTGTGGCTGAACTTGGCCTGCAGTGGGCCCCTGGAGCCACAACACCCAATGGCTAGCTTCAGACTAATCTGGAGCACACCCCAGGGCTGCATTCTAGCACAATACACTGAAAGGGCAGAGTGGGAAAGCACCAGAGCCCTGCTAATGTGAATCCTACTTGGTAAGACCAGGCCCTGCACAACAGCTCCTTATAGTGCCAGTCCTCACAACCAATCAGCCAGAGGGTCAGTCCCTCCCATTGATGTGCAAATAGCAACTAAGACTCAACTACAAGAGAGCATACACAACCCATACAAGGGACACACCTGGAGAACCCAGTTCAGGTGACCAGAGAGACTGAACCCCTAGGCCCCATGGGACAAGTACTGCATAAGGCCACTCTACTAAGACCAGGAGATATAGCAGCTCTACCTAATACATAGAAATAAACACAGGCAGGCAGCCACAATTGGGAGACAAAAAAAAAAAAAAAACATGTCCCAAATGAAAGAAAAGAACAAAGATCCAGAAAAGAAACTAAAGAAAATGGAGACAATCGCTATATCAGTTGTTGAGTTCAAAATGCAGGTTACAAGAATACTCAATGAATTTAGGGGGAAGAGTAGAAGAATTCAGTGAGAACTTTAACAAAGAAAAACAAAATTGAGATGTAAAACATGAAAAAGAGCCAATCAGCAGTAAAGAATACAATAACTGAAATGAAGACTGCTTTAGAAGGAATCAACAGTACATTAAATGAAAGAGGATTGAATCAATGATTTAGTAAATAAAGTAGCAGAAAACACCACAAACAGAACAATAACAAGAAAAAAAACCTTGAGGGGAAGGGAAAAAGGTACCTCAAAAGTGAGGATAGTTAAAGGAGCCTCTGAGACAACATCAATCATAACAAGATTTGCGTTGTAGGGGTACCAGAGGGAGAAGAAAGAGCAAGAATTAAAAACTTATTTGAAAAAATAATGTCAGAAAACTTTCCTAACCTGGCAAAGGAATAGAAATACAAGGCCAAGAAGAAGAGAGAGTCCCAAACAAGATGAACCCAAAAGGTCCACACAAAGATAAGTCATAATTAAAATGCCAAAAGTTAAAGACGAAGAACAGCAAGAGAAAAGTAGTCAGTTACCTACAGAGGAGTGCCTATAAGACTGTCAGCCGATTTCTCAACAGAAACTTAGCAGGCCAGAAGTTAGCCCAAAATATTCAGAGCAATGAAAATCAAGGACCTACAATGCAAGATTATTCTACCCAGCAGAGATATCACTTAGAATTAAAGTATAAATAACTTCCCAGACAAAAAAAGCTAAAGGAGTTCATCACCACCAAAACAGTTATAGAGGAATTGTTAAAGGGCCTTTTTTTAAGAAGGAGAGAGAAAAAGAGATCGAAAATATGAATAATATAGCAATAACCACATATCTATCAACATTAACTTTAAATATAAATGGCTTTGGACATATTTCCATAGTGTAGCGGTTAGCATGTCTGCTTTATATGCAGAAGGTCCTGGGTTCACACCTCAGTGGAGCCCCAGTCCATGGTCTACAGCCACATCGCCCTGAACAAGCCCAATGTCTGATCTCAGAACCTAAGCAGGGTTGGGCCTGGTTAGTACTTGGATGAGAGACCACCCAGGAAGACCAGGTGCTGTAGACATAAATAATAATAAGTAATAAACAAACAAACAAATAAACATAAATATGGCTTACATGTTTCAATCAAAAGATAGGGTGGTCAAAAGGATAAGAAAACAAAACCCTTACATATGCTGCCTTCAAGAGACTGGCTTGAGATTGAAACTCACACACACTGAAAGTAATGGGATTGAAAGAGATCTTTCTTGAAAATTAAAACAAACAAAAAGATTGGAATAGCAATACCTAAACCAGACAAAATGAACTTTAAAACCAAGACTATAACAAGAGACAAAGAGGAATACAGTAATCCCAATTCTGGGTATTTTTCTGAAATAAAAAAAAATTACTGCAAAGATACATGTGTATCCATATGTTTATTACATCATTATTTACAGTAGTCATATGGAGACAACCTGGGAGCCCATCAATAGATGAATAGATAAAGAAGAGGTGGTACACATACACAATGGAATATTACTCAACCTTAAAAAAGAATGACATTTTGCAATCTGCAACAATGTGGATGGACATACAGGGTACAATATTGAGTGGAGCAAGTCAGACAGAAAGACAAATGCCATATGATTTCACTTATATGTGAATCTAAAAAACAAAATAAATAAAACAGAAACAAACTCATAACACAGAGAACATTTTGATGGTTGCCAGATGGGAGGGACTTAGGGCACAGGAAAAAAAGGGAAGGAATTAACTACAAATTGGTAATTATAAAATAGTTATGGATATGTAAGGAATATAGTCAATATTATAATTATGTGCAGTGTCATATGGGTTCTAGATTTATTCAGGTGATCTTTTTGTAAATTAGATAAATGTCTAATCACTTTGTTGTACACCAGAAACTGATAAAATTTGGTATGCCAACTGTAATTGAAAAATTTTAAAAATTATTTGAGAAAGACTTCAACTCATGTTAACCCCATATTCAATCGTTTACTCAAAATAGATCTTATACTTAAATTTAAACCTACAATTACAACACTTTTTTACTGAAAAACATATAAAATATTTGTGACTTGGCCAAAGAATGTTAGATATAATTTTAAAAGCATGATGCTTTAATGAAAAAAATTAATAAATTGGACTTCTTAAAAATTCAGAATTTCTGTTTTCAAAAGACATTGTTATAAGAATAAAAATAAAATGAGTCAAACACTGGGATAAAATACTGGCAAGCATATATCTGATAATGGACTTTTATTTATGATTATATAAAGAAAGACAATGAGAAAACATCCCAACTTTTTAAATGGGCAAAAGATCTGAATAGACTTATTTCACTAAAATAGATATAAGAATGATGAAAAAGTACATGAATAGTTAGTTGTTCAATATATTAGTAAATAGACAGATGTGATTTCAAACTGCAAAGAGATATCGCTAAATACATACTAGAATGGCTGAAATTAAAACAAATAAAAAATTAACAGTACCATGTACTTGCAAGGATATGGAGCAGTTACAACTCTCATACATTGCTGTTAAGGTTGCAAAGTGGTACCAAGCAACTCAGCAATCCAAGTAAGTTAAAAAATGTTCACATAGAAACCAGTATGAGAATATTTATAGCAGTCTTAAGCATAATCACCCTACATTGGAAATATCCACATATCCTTCAGTTGGTGAATGGCTGAACAACCATGGTACATTTATACAACAGAATAATAGTTCACAATAAAAAGGAATGAGCTTCTGATCCACACAACAGGAACAAACTTTAAATGCATTGTGATAAGTCAAATAAGCAACACTCAAAGACTGTGATCTTATTATGATATTCTGTAAAAGCAACATGATAGGGATGAAAACAGATCAATGGTTGGATAGTTGGGAAAGGTGGTTAGGAGCAGTGGATAAAATTGATTACGAGTGGCATGAGGAAATGTTATAGGTAATGGAACTTTTCTATGTCTATTTTGTTGTAATTCCATGGTTAGCATTTGCACTTATGAAATTCATACATCTGTACACTTAAAAGGATGAATATTACTGTATGTAACTTACATCTGGTAAAACTAACTGAAAATCATTAGTGTGGCTACGGGCATTTACAACAACATGAAAAAAGTCAGCAAACCTAACTTCTGAACAATAGAATCCAACATGATTTGAAAGGAATATTAAAATAAAAGGGAGAGAGTTACGGACTTGGGGAAGAGTAGCAAGCAGTCAAACATATATATTATTGGAATTACAAAAAAAGAGAGGAGAAACAACAGTATAGACAATTATTTAAATAAAAATTGGCCAAAAATTTACCACATGAAATGAAATAACCCAACAAGTCCAGGAAATTCAGTGACGCTAACAGTATAAATAAATTTTTAAAATTTATCAAGAAATTCCCAATAAACTAAATGTATCATAGTAAAATTACTGATATCAAAAGTTTAAATAAACAAAGCCAGTGAGGAAGGGAGAAAAAATATTACATTGAGCTTCCCTCATGCCGCCCCGCCACCCACCAAGTAGAATGACTTTTATTAAGGAACTGTAAAAGAACTGTGGAGACTAAAGAGCTGAAAGAAATAATAATAAAACACATAACCTTGAAGTCTCTGTTAAGGAGAAACCTTTGAGAACTGAAGGGGAAATAAATAAAAATATTTTGAGGTAAAGGTGAGAAAATTTGTCAAATTTAACCTGCACTACAAGATTTGCTAATGGAGCTTTTTCAGGCTAATGGGAAAAGATATCTGATGGAAATTCAGATCACAGACAAGGAGGAAGAGCTCTGTTCTGGTTATAAAGGCTCTACATTATCGGCCTTTATCTATCATTCGGATTGAATCTCATAAAATGTTCTCTTGCACTCACTACCTAGTCCATTTTAATTATTTTTTTCCAAATCCTGCCAAACACATTAATAGATCCTGCAATTAATCAAGAGGACCATGACCAGCATTTTACTTGCTAATTTGTAGTCTAATGGAAAATACCAGAATACACTGGTAATAAAGTCTATGTATTAACTTTTAACTTTATCTCAGGCCTTTGAGATTATATACTGGTTTACAATGTAAAATGTGGTGTGTGACCCAATAAACTCATGAGGAATAAAAATCATATGATCAAATCAATAGATGCAGAAAAACCATTTGACAAAATTTAGCATCTATTTATGATTAAAAAAACTCTTAGGAACATACTTTAATATAAAAAAGTCCATATATTACAAACCCACGGCTAACATATTCAGCAGTGAAAAGCTAAAAGCATTTTTCTTAAGATCAGGAACAAGACAAGGATGCCTACTTTCACCACTCCTCTTCAACATTTTATTGGAAGTCTTGGCCACAGCAATAAGACAAGAAAGAGAAATAAAAGATATCTGAACTGGAAAGGAAAAAGTAAAACTCTTGTTATTTGCCTATGACATGATACTATATACAGAGAACCCTAAAGATTCCACCAAAAAACTGTTAGAACTGATCAATGAATTCAGTAATGTAGCAGGTTACAAAATAAATATTCAGAAGTCAGTGGCATTTTTATACATCAATGATGAATTTTCAGAAAGAGAAATTAAGAAAACAGTTCCATTTACAATTGCACTGAAAACTATAAAATACTTGGGAATCAAATTCACCAAGAAGGTAAAAGACCTGTTTTCAGAAAATGTAGGCAGTAAACTCTCTGATATTACTAACAGTAATTTCTTTTCAGATATATCTCCCTGGGCAAAGGAAACAAAAGAAAAAATAAACAAATGGGACTACATCAAACTAAAACGTTTTTGTACAGCAAAGGAAGCCATTAACCAAAAAAAAAAAAAAAAAAGACAACCGAATGATTGGGAGAAGATATTTGTTAATAATACATCTGATAAGGGGTTAATATCCAAAATATATAAAGAATTCATGCAACTCAACAACAAAAAATAAACAATCCAATTTAAAAATGGGCAGAAGACCTGAACAGATACTTCTTCAAAGAAGAAATACAGATGGCTAATAGACATATGAAAAGATGCTCATGGTTGCCAATCATCAGAGAACTGCAAATTAAAACCACAATGAGATATCACCTCACACCTGTCAGAATTGCTATCATCAATAAATAAAAAAACAACAACAAGTATTGGCAAGGATGGGGAGAAAATGGAACCTTCATACATTGTTAGTAGGATTGCAAATTGGTACAGCTGCTATGGAAAACAGTATGAAGGTTTCTCAAGGAATTAAAAATGGATATACCTTTTGACCCAACAATTGTACTTTTGGGTATTTATCCAAAGAACACCAAAACAATTATTTATGAAGATCTATGCACCCCAATGTCCATGGCAGCACAATTTACAATAGCCAAGATATGGGAGCAACCAAAATGCCCAACAACAAACAATTGGACAAAGAAATTATGGTTCATATATGCAAGGAATATTACTCAGCCATTAAAAAAATGAAATTCTATATTTGCAACAACAGATGGATCTAGAGGTTATTATACTGAGTGAAATAAGTCAGACAGAGAAAGATAATACCATGTGATTTCACTTACATGCGGACTCTAAGAAACAAAAAGAACAAACTAATCAAAAACAGACTCACAAATATAGTGGACAAATTTGGTGATAGACAGAGAAGAGGGAGATTGGGGGGTTGGAAGAATGGGGTGAAGGACTAAAGAAGTACAAATTAGTAGTTAATAGATGGAAATGGCAAGCGCAGTATAAGGAATGCAGTTAGCGATAATATGTTGGCTAGGTGGAGGCTCAGGGGAAGGAGGAAGCAATTAGGGGGATCATTTTATGAAATATATAGATGTCTAACCAATGTACATTATACTTGAAACCGATTAAAATTAATAATTTTTTAAAAGAGAAAAATGTAATTTTGGTAAACAAACAAATAAAATGAATGAATTAATGAATGAATGAATGTGTTTCATCTCTGGGTTATAGTCCAAAACTTTGGTGGAAAACATGGCTCTAACTGCACTGGCATTTCTATTCCTCGAATGTCCCAGTTCATGAATGTTGTCTCTACTTGAGGACTTACTTTTCCTCAATCTTTGCGTAGCTAACTTCTTTTCAGATTTTACATTTGAATTCAAGTATTACCTCCTCACAAGAGTCTTTCTTGCCTTTCTAAAAAGCAGGACATTGTCATCAGTGTCCGTATAAATTTTTTTTAAATCTCTAGAGCTAAAGAGTATCAAAAAGTGAATTGATCATTTCCCGTAATTTGTATCTGTTAATCAAACCTTCTTAAAACTTCTCAGGAATGAGGAAAAAATGTAAGAAACCAATAAACTGTACTGACAGTCTAGTCTATGTAGAAGAAGATTACTAGATTTCTCTACATCTGTTTACCTGGACTTAAAATGCATAAAATAACTCTTTTTTTCAGAAAGTAATATCCTGCCTTCTATTTCTTGTCTCTTTTTTCACACTGGAAATAACTACTTTACACTAGTTTTTCTGTGCTATGTCAAAGCAGCTTTTTATTAATTCTGGAATTTCTCTTTTCAGTGGTCAAATGTCAAGGTCCAGTAGTTGAAAATGGAAGACTGGTGGCAGGATTTAAAAAAAAATATGACTACAAAGCAAAGGTTGTATTTGAATGCCTGGAGGGTTTTAAACTTAAAGGCAACAGCACAGTTTTTTGTGGTGCTAACAGTGTATGGGAGCCTGAGCTGCCAGAATGCATTAAAGGTACAAAAGGTGTCCCTTTCCTTCTTTCTTTTTTAGATTTTTGTTTGACATTAAATATCAATGATACAGAATAATTGAAACCAATAGTTCTAGGAATTAACTGTCTTGTACTATTTCCATGGAAAAAAATGTATGACATACAATTTACAAACAACTCTGTTGCTATTATTTTGTATGTTTTCATAGGGTCCTTGGTAGGTCATGTATATCACACAAGGATATAACTTTCCAGTTGGCATTTTTATGTTTAAAAATATAGAGTAGCCATTTTTCAATAAATTGAGGCATGGGATATTTTACCTAAATAAGTGAAGAATGAAAGGCATAATTTCATTTAAGTAAAAATAATAACCAAATGGTAAGACAGTCTACAATATTTTGTTTGGCATTTTTGATTCTCCTCAGGACAAAACCTACAATATCCCATCTGTCAGGTTTACTAACTTCCTGCTTTACATTTCAAAGTTGTTTAAATAACTAATGATTTTTTTAAAAAATTCATTGAATGCCTGGTGATTTACACTCATCATCATATTTAGTAATAAAAGTAAAAAGTACATATTTACAATCTTCTAGTTGTTATACTAGTAATTCTAAAATGATTTGCCATAGTCCTCAGATAAAAAGGGGTATGTAAATTTGGGAGGTTATGTAAACCTTGCATGTGTTTATGTAAAATGATTTAATGCCTTTTCCACTGGGTAATAGGTAATTTAAAATGAGATGCACCACAGTCTGGCATATAGGAAGTTCATATGATTGACAGCCTATCTCCAATTAATATTACTGAAGAGGAAGATCCATGGCTTCTGTTTTTTAATGTGTATGTGTTCTGTATTATTGACTATGCTCCTTATTCATTTTAAAAGTGATGTGCTGACACAGGTATCTTCCTGTGACCATTTTAGTTCTTTT
>PVKZ01007613.1:0-21637 GCA_004027375.1 Macroglossus sobrinus | reverse complement strand
CATCCACAAAACAATCGATGTAATATACCGCATTAACAAAATGAAGCAAAAAAGTCCTATGATCATCTTTATACATGCAGAAAAAATCATTTGATAAGGTATAACACCCATTTATGACAAAAATGTCAATAAAATGGATATAAAAGGCAAATACCTCAACATAATTAAGGCCATATATGGCTAACATCACATTCAATGGCGAGAAACTGAAATCTTTTCCTCTCAGATAAGGAATGAGATAAGGATGCCCACTCTTGCCTCTTTTAGTCAACATAGTATTGGAAGTCCTAGTCAGAGCAATTAGGTAAGAAAAAGAAATAAAATACATCCAAATTGAAAAGGAAGGAGTAAAACTGTCACTATTTGCAAACATACTATTATATATAGAAAACTCTAAAGTCCATCAACAGACTATTAGAAATTACAAACAAATACAGTAAAGTTTCAGGATATAAAATTAACATATAAAATACTGTTGTATTTTTATACACTATTAACAAACTATCAGAAAGAGAAAAAGGAAAACAATTTCATTTATAATCACAAAAAAGAATAAAAGTCCTAGGAATAAACAACAAACAAGGTGAAAGAACTGTACACTGAAAACTACAAGGCATTGTTTGAAAAAAGTTGAAGATGACCCAAAGAAATGAATAGATACTCCACGCTTATGGAGCAGAAAAATTAAGACTGTTACAATGTTCATACTAGCTAAAGAAATCTACAGATTCAATGCAATCTTTATCAAAATCCCAATGGCATTTTTCCCCCCACAGAATTAGAGTTAAAAATTTTCTCAAATATGTATGGAGCCACAAAAGACCCCGACTAGCCAAAGCAACACTGAGAAAAAACAAAGCCATATGTATCACACTGCCATGTTTTAAACTATATTATAAAGCTGTAGCAATCAGAACGGTTTGGCAAACAGACACACATTAATGGATCAGAATTGAGAACCCAGAAATAAACCCAAACATATACGGACAACTGATTTTTGACAAAAGAATGAAGAACACATAATGGAGAAAGTAAAGTCTCTTCAACAAATGATGTTAGGAAAACTGGACAGCAAAATAATGAAACTAGATCACTGACTTACACTTACACAAATTAACTCAAAATAGATTAAAAACTTGAATGTAATATCTAAAACAACAAAATACATAGAAGACAACATAGGTACTGAGCTTGTGGACATAGGTCTTAACAATGGTTTTGTGGATTTGACTCCAATGATAAGGGACACACAAAAATAAACAGATATACATCAAAATAAAAATCTACATAGCAAAGGAAACCATCAACAAAAGGAAAAGGCAACAAATTGAATGAGGATAGATATTTGCAAATGATACCTCCGATAATGGGTTCAAACCCAAAATATGAAAAACTCGTACAACTCAATAACAACAATAAAAACTAAACAATTTTATTAAAGAATAGAACAGAGGATAAGAACAGACATTTTACCAAGGAATACATACAGCCAGCCTAAAAGTGCATGAAAAAATGTGCAACATCACTAATTACTAGGAAAATGGAAATCAAAACCACAATGAGATGTCACTTCACACTTGTTAGAGACAGGCTATTATCAAAAAGACGAAAAGTTATTGGAGAGGCTGTGGAGAAAAGGGAACCCTCGTATACTGTTAATGGGATTGTAAATTTGCTCAGTCATTATAGAAAACAGTATGGAGGTTCTTAAAAACATTAAGAACAGAATTATGATATGATCAGCAATTTCTCTTCTGGGTATTTATCTGAAGAAAATGAAAACACTAATTTGAAAAGATATATAAATTCAATCGTCATTGCATCATTATTTAAAAGAGCCAAGATATGAAAACAACCTGTGTTGATCACCAGATAAATGGATAAAGATGTGGTATGTATACAATAGAATACTACTTGGTTACAAAAAAATTGTAAAACTGTCATTTGTGACAACATGGATGGACCTTAGGGAACTATGCTAAGTGAAATAAGTCAGACAGAGAAAGACAACCACTATATGATGTCACATATATGTGGAATCTAAAACCAGACCAAACCAAACAAAGGAACAAACAAAACAAAACAACCAAAAACTTATTGATACAGACAATAGACTGGTGGTAACCAGAGGAGAAGGGGAGTGGGGAAGAGAGAAAATGGAAAAAGGGGGTCAAATGTAAGGAAAGGGGTAGAAGCTAGACGTTTGGTAGTACACTATAAAGGTATCTAAGAGGGGAAAAAATGGTGTAGATGATAGAGGCTCTGTTCATCCCTCTGGTGACCAAATCAAAGTTGTGACAGAAACAAAGAGCAAACAGTAAGGAAAATCACCTGGGATTTAGATGAACAAACCCGACAAGTAGGAAGAGAACTAGAAAATCACCCTACAACAGAAGAAGATAAGAGTGGGTGAGGACGTGAGTGGGACTGAGGTCATGACAGTGGCAGCTGCAGACACCTTTTAAAGGGGCCGTATCTGCCAGCGAACTTTTGCGGTGACATACTTGCTCGCTGTGAGCACGAGTGCTTGTTTGGCTATGCAGGGGGCACCAGGGACTTAGGGGCACATCGAGTTGTTGGAGTGAGGGTCAAGGCAAAGACTTGCTCTGTATAGAATTGCTGCTGGTATCCATTGTTCCTCTGTTGAGACCTTTCTGCTCCCGCCATAGCTTAGACATCATCAAACTGGATAACAGAGGTCCTTCTGCCCAGAGGATTCCCTGAAACTCTGCCTCTCCCATCTTGCTGCTCCACTCAAGCCACTATTAGGTGTATCCTCAGTCAGGCACCCCTTGCTGAGCAGTACCTAGACTCACACTGGAGGCAGCTGGCCTTAGTTTCTGGTGTGGCCTTTTGAGGAAACTATAAGCACAGCATCTATGGATTGCTTGCTGAATCTTAACAGGTGGCCCAGGAGAGACAGAGGCTTGGGCTAAATTTGGCCTGTAGCTGAACCTCTCTCAGGACTGTGCCACTGAACACCTACCACACAAAGCTGCAGTAATAAGATTGGGAGACTTAGGAGCTTTGCTTAGTCCATAGAAACAGACACAGAAGGGCAGCCAAAATGGGGAGAGAAAGAAGCAGACACCATATGAGAGAACAGAACAGAGATCCAGAAATAATGGAGTCAAGAGATCTCACAAATGCATAGGTGCTCAATGAACTTATCAGAAGTGTAGATGAATTTAGTAAGAACTTTAACAAAGAAATAAAGAACATAAAAATGCAAATGGAAATTATAAAAGGGAACCAGTTGGAAATGAAGAACACATTATCTGAGATGAGAAATATATTAGATGGAATAAACAAAGTGAATAAATAAGAGAATCAAATGACTTGTGTATAGAATAGGAAAACTAAGGATGCTCAATCAGAATGGCAAGAAAAAAGATGCCAAGACTATAAAATAATTTCAGGAGCCTATGGGACACTATTAAAGGTCAAAATATCTAGTCATTGAGGTACTGGAAAAAAACCAAGACGTTGAAGGGCTATTTGAAGAAATAATGATGGAAAACTTTCCTAACCTGGAGAAGAAAATAGACATACAACCCTAGGAAGCTCAGAGAGCCCCCAAAACGAGAAAGCTAAAGAGGCCCATACCAAGACACATCATAATTAAAATACCAAAGGTTAAATACAAAGAGATGATCTTAAAAGCAGCAAGAGAAAAGCAGTTAGTTACCTACAAATAGCACCCACAAGATCATTGCTAATTTCTCAGAAGAAACTATGCAGTATAGAAGTGCTTGGCACAAAATATTCGATGTGATGAAAACTCAGGATCTACAACTAAGAAAACGTTTTCCAGCAAAGCTATCATTTAGAGTTGAAGGAAGATAAAGAGCTTCCTGAACAAAAATAAGCTAAAGGAATTTATCAATACCAAGCCAGTATTACAGGAAATGTTGGAAGACTCCTTTAAGAAGAAAATATATGTATCAAAAAGAGGAAAAAAAGAATGGTAATTTCTATCAACAAGTACCTCAAATGGAAAAGAATTAAGGGCTTTAACCAAAAGACAGAGTGACTGAATAGATAAGAAAACAAGACTCCTGCATATACTGCCTACAAGAGATTCACTCTGAAGACACATAAATACTAAAAGGAAAGGGATAGAAAAAGATATGGCCTTGATGGACCTAGAGGGTATTGTGCTGAATAAAATGGGTCAGATAGAGAAAGACAAATATTACATGATTTCATGTACATATAGAATCTAAAGTACAAAATCATCATCATCATCATCAACAACAACAACAACAAGAACAACAATAAAAGCAGAAATAAACTAATAGATAAAGAGAACATTTTGAGTGATACTAAATGGGAGAGGGTTGGGGGAACAAAAAAAGGCAAAGGGATTAAGAGGTACAAATGGATAGTTGCAGAAAAGACTGGAGATGTTGAGTATAGTATGGGGAAGATAGTTAATAACAATATAATAAATATGTAATTGTGAATAGGGGTACTAGATTTAGTAGGGTGGTCACTGTGAGTTATGTGGATCTCTGATCACTATGCTATGCAACTGAAACTGGTATGTTATTGCATGCCAACTATAATAAAAAAACTCATTGAATTATACAATGTAAATACAAGCAACTAATTGTCTATTATATTTCAATAAAGGTAGAATAAAAAGCCCACAATGAGATATCACCTCACACCTGTCAGAATGACTATCATCAATCAATAAAAAAAACAACAAGTGTTGGCAAGGATGTAGAGAAAAGGAAACCCTCACACACTGTTGGTGGGATTGCAAACTGGTACAGCCACTATGGAAAACAGTCTGGAGTTTTCTCAAAAAATTAAAAATAGATATATCTATTGACTCAGCAATTGCACTTCTGGGTATTTATCCATATGGAACCACAATAACAATTCGTAGGGATCTATGCTTCCTTATCTTCAAGGCAGCATAATTTACAATAGCCAAGATATGAAAACAACTTAAATGCTCATCAACAGATGACTGGATAAAGAAATTATGATATATATGATAAAACAATACTCAGGCATTAAAAAAATGAAATCCTACCATTTGCATTGACATGGATAGACCTAGATGTTATTACGCTAAGTGAAATAATTCAGACAGAGAAAGATAAATACCATATGATTTCACTTAAATGCAAAATCTTAAGAACAAAAAAAAACTAAGCAAAAACAGACTCACAAATATATAGGACAATCTGGTGATAGTCAGAGGGGAGAGGTTTGGGGGGGCTGTGAGAAAGAGGTGAAGGGTTGAAGAAGTACAATTTAGTATTTGATAGATGGTCATGGGAATAGGGAGCACAGCATAAGGAGTGTTGTTAGTATGAATATAGTGGCTAGGTGTAGAGCCAGAGGAGAGAAAGAACAATCAAGGTTTCAAAAACCATATAAATGTCTAAAGAATGTATACTTGTAACTGATAAAAATAAAATAATAATAAAATAAAATTTAAAAAGATTTAAAAAGTTATCTAGTTATGTTTTGTATCTTAAACTTATAAAATGTTATTAACCAAATGTAGTCACAATTTAAAAAATAACTTGGGCTGAGGAAAAGGTTTTATGTCAGGATGACAGGGCTCTTCCCTACATAGTTTTCTCCTTTTCTGCCCTCATGTTATGGCAGAGAGTTCATGAATCACAAACATAAAGTCAGCTCCTGGCCCCACAGACCAGAACTAAACAAGTGGGGATCTTTACTGCTTTTTCTTCCCTAATCCTTGTGGCCTTATTGCTGTCATGGAGTGGGTGATGGCAAGCCCATGCTTTTCTTCTATCTGGGACAAACTGAAGGCTGCTGAGTCATGCAGACAGGCTGCTTTGTGGGAGCTGCTCATTCAGACAGGCTCTATGAGACAGTAGTATTTCCTTCTACTTTCTGCTAAGTGGACTTGAGATGCTAAGCAATCAGCTCACAACAGCTCTAAAAAAACAGACCCAGTTCTCTCTGTTTTCTTCCAGCAATCACAGGTTCCAGAACTCCTCTGTATGGCAAATGGCACCACTAACAAACAAGTTCATCAGGAGAAAATGTTTGTGATAAAGTGAATGAACAATGGGCTAATAAATATAATATAAAAAGAGTTTCTACAAATCAATAAAATGTAAAAGCCCAATAAGAAACAGATAAAGGTATGATTGCAATTTATAGAAGAAATAATAAAAATAGTAAAAAAAAATCAACTTATGCAAAGCTGTTTAACATCATAGTAACTAATAAAAGGTAAATTGAAAAGAAAGTGATAAGATTTCTATTTTTTATCTATCAAATGAGTGAAAATTAAAAGCTGATCCTTGGTGGGGAAGACAGGCACTCACATTTTGTTAGCGAAAATGAAAATTGGTACAGACTTCTGGATGCTGATCTCTGTGTACAGATACCAAAAGTCTTTATATTATGTGAAAAAGTAAGTTAAGTAAGTTGCAGTGCATGTCGATCTTCTTTTATTTATAAATCAAAACTGTGTGCATGCACAGGTTCATAAATGCATGGTAATAGTTGGCCCCCTTGGAGGGTAGCATGTAGAGGGAGATTCACTTTTTATTCTCTTTCTTCATTCTCCTCCTTTTATTTACTATGGAACTGCATTACTTATGTAAGTTAAAAAGACAATGAATGAATGGATATGTATGCGTAAGTGCTCCACTGATAAGTAAAGGACTAGAAGGAAGATTGTGAGGGATGCTGGTAAACTTAAAGGGGTCAGATCTAAAAAGTGCCAGGTGATAAAGTGATGATGTGAGTCCTCAACAACAAGCCAGGATGGGGAATGTGGTTCAGAGTATGAGGCACTAGCTCTCCTTCTTTTCCTAGTATTCCTGAACCACATTCTCCTATGCATGCTGAGGTTCACGAGAAAGATCCTGATAAATCAGGCAAAGATGGACGTAAGTGTATTTGAGTGCAGGACCTGCTAACACACAACTTCCTGGACCCCACCTCTGGAGCTTCTACTCAGTAGGTATGGGTATGGCCAGAAATCTGTATTTCTAAGAAGTTACAGGATGATTATGCTGATGATGCTGGCCCAGGGAAAAACATTTTGTAAACCATAACTATAGTCAGTAAAGTAGAAGTGGCTTACTAAATTTTATAATTTCATCTAGAATGATAAATCAGAATTAAAAGGGGACCAAATTTAAGGGGCTCAACAAAGTTATCTGTAAACTTCACTTCCATGGATGTTGACTTCCTGATGATCAGTTGACACTCGTCCACGGTCTACCCTTGGGCTTCCCTGTGACTTGTGTGGGGCACCAGGGACTTTGCCTGGTGCCAATTAGCACACTGTCTTCATGCACATCGGTGTTCACACTGCCTGGTTGCAGAGCCTGTCTCTTCTCCTTTCTCACACCTATTTCCTTATTTGCAAAATACCAAAATGCAGAAAAGTAGAAGAAAGCTATCCTACTCAAAGCCTCATTGATAACCTGAAATTGATTTTCACTTTTATCATAACACAGTTTATTTTCTAGACTTTTATTTTCTGTTCAATTAGAAAGAAAAAATAATACCACATTTTTCTAATGTATCACTAACTAATAAATTGATAGTCAGAATTCATATCTCCATCCTTCAACCCAATACTTACTGAGTCCCACCATGTACCAGCCAGGAGATGACAGCAGAATGCCTAACAGATGGAGCCTGCCATCTCAGGTAGCCCACAAGGAAGAAGAGAGAACCACACACCACATAGTGGGGCCATGACAGGGATATATGCAGACCACTAGGGAGCAGGTGTGGGAAGACACCTGATGCAGATGGTGTCAGGGAGGTTGGAGGGTTTCTTGCAGGTGGTGTTGTCTTACCAGTCAGGTGATGAGGGAGACATGGCACACCATGAATGCTTTGAGGCAAGGGTGGGTCTGACTTCTGGCTGAGATTCTTTTGGGTTTTGTGCCAGGGCAACTCCGAGGGTGATGTCAGGGAAGAAAGGAGGCATCATCAATGTAGTGGGGCTGCAAGTCAGGTGACCGAACTGGAGGTGGGCAGACAGTGGATTTGCTGAGTGTAGAGGCTGTGATCCCATGTTTGCATTTAGGACTATAACATCTGCCAGAATTGGCAGGGCAAGGGTGTTCTGAATCTGGTGGTAAACTGTGACCAGAGTGAGACAATTTCCAGGCCTGCTTCCTCACCGAATATTTATAAAGGCAGTAGGCTTACTGTAGGCTGCCAAAACATATCACTTTCACATTAAACACAAACCATCCATCACTTCTGATTTTCCTGGGAGTGGGGGAGACAAAGACCAGAATAGAACAGAAATGATGGGAAAGATTACTCTGTGCTGCAGCAGTTGATGATAAATTTATTGACCAAAAAGAAAATAAGAAACTTCATATAATCCATGCCAGTATACTCCAGGGCTTCTAAAATGCCAGTTTCTTTCAAGCTCTGTTTGGGCTTCTTACAAATGTATTCCAGAAGGAAGGAAAAAGTCTGTGAAGTTCTGTCTTTAGAATTCTGTGTGGCTTTGATACACCCATATCCTCTCTCAGCACTCACCTCCAGGTGACCTGTTTCCTTGGAAAAGCACAACTGTTTACTGCCTTCCTTCCCCCAAACAACCCAGGAAACATCTGAAAAAAAAAAGGAGCTTCCTGCTACTTTCCCCAGCTCATCCTACCAATGGCCAAATTATCCTCTTGCTTCTTGGACTCCCTACAAAGAGCAGGAGGAAGGGACCAGAGTCCCTGGGACAGTTTTGATATCTCATTGAAATGCTGCGTATTTTCAGTGGTTTGGAATGTTGTAATTAAATTCAGTCCAAGAGCAGGGATCCACATGACTGGATGCTATTTCCAAGCTCCTAAAAGGCCACACCACCCTGACCAGGCCAGTAACCCTGTACCAAAAGTACCTTTAGAAAATGAAAAATTACTCTGGTGTGGTTCGACACAGAGGATAAAAACACAGGTTTTTTTTTTTTTTAAGTGTACAGTAGTGACATTTTTACACAATTTTCCAAAGTCCCGGTTGGTGTAATACCAGAAATCTAAGCTGTTATCAAAATGTTGGGTCCTTGGTTTCAGAAACCGTCAATGCTGAAAGCATATGATTAAAAAAGAAGTCAGGTGATAGTGGAGTATAGAAATGGCCCAAGATGTTTATTTTATTATCACTTTTTAAAGTGTCACTGAAAATAAGACTGACTTCATAACATGTGGCTTTGCATATTATTTACTAAGAGAGGTACTAGAATCCAGAGGAATCATTAGGATATTTTCTGCAACTTTTATAACTCATTCGTTTCCAGGTGAGACCTTTAATATCCACAAGCCTCAGTAGATCTTACAGCCTTAGTTGTGCTCTGAAGTCCTTTCCAATATACTCCTAATAAATTAATAATATTTCTCCTTGTCCATGATATAAAAATATCTTTTTTCTTTGAAAGTAAAAGTTTTGGTAAATTTGTTTAAGAACAAAGAATGTTGAATTCAGGCCACATGATGATGTGGAGATGATGATGTTTTTTGGATGAGAAGATGAGGCCACTGTGTCTGCAGGTATGGACCGCTGTGGCTGCTGAGGCTCCCTCAATGATCTTCTGCTGCACCTCCATCTGCCAAGGTCCCCACCCTCATCCAGGGCGATTTCAGCTCCAGACTAAACCACTTTTTAATTTTTCTACCCTTATATCTGAACTGTGGGCTGAATCTAAGCCATGGTTTCAATTTTACTTGCACTACTGCCTGGGAATTCTATGAACCTGTTCTTTGTGTTCCCCAAATGTCTATGTGAAATCATCTATACTCCAGGCTCTTCCTTGATTTCCATGGCTTTCCTTCCAGCATTTCAAAGACAGATAGAGGCTCACCAGGTGGGACTTGTAGGGACAGTATTTAATTCTTGACATCTCATTAGATCACAATAATGTTGGGTAGAAGCAAGAGAATTAAAATGTTAAATCAAGCTATATTCAGAGATTGCAATATGTTGAGCCAGACCAGAGGAAACCTGCAAAACAAAGATTTCTGCCGGGATTGCTAACAACCCACTTCCCAGCAATGAGAAGGGAAAACAGAAAAAACAATCGTTAAGTGATGCCCTCGGCAAAATAAAATCATTTATTCCCTATAGCTAAAACCATAGGGAACCTTTAGTTTAAAGGCTTTTCATGCTACATATTCTAACCTTTTCATGCTACATACTCTTATCCTTCCTCACTATATGTCCATATCAAAGGAAAATAGGCTAACAAAGTCTTTAAACTATAACTCACAGGAACTAAGGAATGATATATAAACTGAAGTCTCCATGCTGGGTCTATTTCAGTGTCTTTACTCTGTCTCTCTCACTGTCCTTGTCTCTTTCTATTGTCTCTGTCCATCTAAGTATCTCTTAAGCTCTCTTACTCTCTGCCTCAGAGGGACCATTCTATGTCTATGAAGTGTTACTTTTTCTCTAATAAACTTTCTTTTTGACTGGAACTTTGGCATGTGTTTGAATGATTTCTTATACTCTGCCAAGAATCGGCTTCTCTTTCAGTGTAGGGCTTGAATGTCCCTCTACTTGGGGGAATTTTCTCTGTCTTGCATCAGCAGTAATGCCCTGTTGATGACACAGGGGTCTGTGACCTTGTCAACTAAAAATCTTCTCCATTACTTCACATCAGAGGCCAAGAAAATTTATCTTCCAGATCTTAATCATTACTTGATCTTGCTGTAGTCTTATCTTACAGAGAGTTATTTCTTGTTGCTCTTTATGGCTTTTTCTTTAAATTCTATTTGTCTTGTAGTAATATCACTATAGCTGAGTGCTTCAGAACCACATACCTTCTACATAGCAATTCTATAACTCGGGTTCTTTTAGAAAAGCAATGGGAAAGAGATAGAACTCATAGCAGGGGTGGCTCAATGTGGTAACAAGCAAAGTGTCAGTAGATGAAGGTAAAACTAGTTCTAAAGAATCAAGCACAAAGGCTTCCAGGAGCCAGTATCTTAGGAGCATGTGTGCTGCTGCAGCCACAAAGGAGATCCTGCCATATCTGAAACTGAGGGGCTCGGGATCCCCCAGCCAAGCTGACTTCCATGGTAAACCAGTTTCTATATCACAGTTGATATATTTAGATCAACTCTTTGCCTGTGTCCCAGCTCTCCTAGTTTTTTTCTAGTTTAGGGCTATGATGAATAAAACTCTTCTGTATAGGTCTTTTTGTGGGCACATGGGTTCATTTCTCTTGGGCGAATTTAGGTGATAAATAGGAGGATTGATGTTTAAATTTATAAGAAAATGTCAGACCATTTTTTCACAGTGGTTTATTTGTGGGCCCCTGAAATACTTCAAAGATTTGTTGTCTCTCTCTAATGTACTAATTAGGATATTAAAATTACATGAGAAGCTTTGTCAAATAAAAATATTCTAGTTTTACAGAGAAAAGCAAAATTTTTTGTTAATTGAATTGTAATCAGATCTATAACTGTAAAATCAAAGAGAGATGTTAATAGTATACCAGACTGCAGTCCTTTGAGGATGTATTCTAAAATTGCTATACTACTACTTTATAATTAAAAAATAAGAAAAATCTTCTGCCCAAATCAGAGCCAAATGATGATCTCAATTTACTACATCTGGTGTCTCCTGTGAATCCCTATCCTGCTTTTGGTGCTGAGGCTCCCACCAACAATGCGCAGGTCCAGTCCTGTATTCTTTCTTGCTAGATAGTAAAAAAAAAAAAAAAGTCTCCCTTCTCTGTACTTGTCAGAGTGCTCATTTTAGCTTAAGCATTATTTTGCTTTAGGTAGAGTAATTTCCATTGAGACAAGTCCTCACAGATCTAGATGACCAAGGTCAACATACAGGATTTGTATATGCACACTCCCCCTTTTCTATCTCTAATCCTACAGAGATGACCTTAAAAAGATGAACACTCTCTTCACATTTGCATTTTGGAAGACTTCACCATGGAGGAATGCAGTGTTAGTAAAGGAACAGAGAACTCCTTGGTAGTGAGCTTTGTTCTAGGTACAGTAGTTTACTCCGCAGCTGTTGTGGATACTGAAGGCATGATGCAGAGGCAAATTAAGAGTATCCACTTAATATGCTCCGGGAAGCCCGTCAGGTAGAGAAATAGCAGGAAGCGGTGGGCTCTGACAGACAGCACGGGGGCCAAGAAACCCCCACTTTGGCTCCCATCTTTGGCACCTGCCACAGCTTTGGTATCTCTGAGGCTAGCCTGGGCTAAGTACCTACCACAGCAACCTCCAGGCTCCATGAAGATGCCTGCATAGCCCATAAGATTCACCTACAGTGAGTCACCACTAGTGGAAGTGGGCAGCCTGAGCCTAACAAACTGTACTACTCTGAGCAGCACTTAACAGTATTCTATCAAGACCCAGTAAGGTGCTTCCTAGAAGAAACAAACAACCATGGGTAAGACTCCCAAGGGGGCTCCACGACATGACCAGAGGTTCATTAAGTTTACTTTTACATTGTACATATTGTAAACAAGACGGTCATTAGATATGAGAATATTGTAATTGCCCCTAAAAAAACTTCACACAAAACAGTCTACCAGATGCTACAGTTGGCTGATAATCAACCAAGAATGACAGGACCCAGGGGTTTCCTCTAGATTCTATTAGAACTATCAACATTTACCACAAGGGAATTTGGGTGACAATTGCTGTGGGAAAGGGACTTGTAGACTTTCTTTTTGACACTAGAGCTACATATTCTGTAGCTAAATACCAGACAAAACCATTTCTTCCCTAAAACCACAGTTATTTCTGGTGTATTTGGGAGACCTCCCATAGATCCTTCCTTAGCACTCAAGGTCACCTAGGGAAAAAACATTCAAAACACAGTTTTCTATATTTCCTTGAATGCCTTAGTCCCTTGTTGGGATGAGATCTACTAATAAAATTAAATGTCTAAGTGACTTCTCACCAGAAAAAGTCAACATCAATGTACTCCCAGATCAAGCCTATACCTTTAAAGCTGTGCTATTATAATAGAAAGATAAGCCTCAACCAGAAATCCCTGAAGAAATTATACAAAAGAGCAGATGTTTGGGCTTATGGGAGGCCAAGAAGAGCAGATGGCTAACTCAGTAATAGTAAAACTTTATCCAGGTACTAAGACTCTAAACTCGAAACAATACCCATAAAAAGTTTTCAAGAGAAGGTATAAAGCCTTTGATAGCCATCTTTCTTAAATTATCCAACCTTGTTAAGTACCATATTAATATTTCCATCCTACTACTGGTACAAAACTGTGAGAACAGAGATTCTCATGTTGTATAGGATTTGGGAGCCATTAATCAGATTGTGTAGAAAATACATTTTTTGGTGCCAAATTCTTATATTTTGCTTATGACTTCATCTTGTTTGCTGGTTTGTAGTTCTGAACTTAAAGAATGGCTATTTCTGTATACCTCCAAGGCCTGAGTCCCAGGAACTATTTGTTTTTGAATAGGATGATCCTGAGACTAGTAAGAAACAACAATATAGCTAGATGATAATCCTACAAGAATTTAAAAATGCCCCCACTATCTTTGGGGAAGCCTTAGCAAGGGACTTAAAGAATCTCCAATTAAATGAGGGAGACTTACTCCAATATGTGAATGATATACTAATTGCTGGTAAGACTAAGACCAAATATAGTTAAATATCTAGAATTTGAGTTATCAAGAAGATAAAAAAGTTAATTGTTGGATCAAAGAAAAACATTAGCCCGGGTCACTGTACCCACCACCTGAAGGCAATTACATGGATTTCTAGGAATGGCTGGATTTTGTTGTGTATGGATTTCATTTCTAATTTTGGACTCATGACCAACCTCCATTTAAAGGAAATGACAATGAACCATTAAAGTGGACTGTGGAATACCTTAAAGCATTCTATACCATCAAAGAGAAACTTTTAATAGCCCCTGAAATTGGTGTTCCAGACAGTAGAAAGCAATTTGATATTTTTGTGCCCCAAAGTCATGGCATGAAATGTTAACTCAAAATATAGGTGCTACCGGAAAACCAGTAGCTTACTTTTCCAAATAGGTGAACATTGTAATTCAAGGATGGCCAATTTGCCTCTGGGTTGTGACCACAACCTTGATCTTTTAAGGAAGGCTGAAAAATTTACTCTAGGCCAGCACACATTCCACATTGTATGCTACTTCTACTTGAACAAAAGTGTTGTATTACCTTAATGCAGGGAGGCTGGGCAAAGACCAGATCATATTACTTGACAATCCAGATATTAAAAGTGGTATGTACTCTAAACCTAGATACTCTACTCCCCAATATGACAGAACTTGTCCATAATTTTACACGGATAACTGAAGTCTATTCCAGCATACCTGACCTGACTTATCAGCCTCTAGAAAATCCAGAGATGGAAATGTTTATGGATAAAAGTAGCTTCATGAGCTGGGGGCTCCAAAAGGCCAAGTATGCAGTAATAACTCACCAGGAAATCCTAAAAGCAGAAGTTTGTCCTCCAGGTATGACTGCCAAGAAATCAGAGCCCTCACAAGAACTCTACACCCTGGAGCAAAGATAAACAAAACAAATAAAAAATCCTAACCACTAATAATGATTCAAAGTATACCTTCTCTGTCATGCATGTACATAGAGCCATATGGAAAGAAAGAGGTCTATTAACATCAGGGAGGAAAGAAAATAAACACCTAGAGGAAATATGAGCCTTATTAGATTCTGTCATGATGCCAGAAGAAGTGGTCATAGTACATTGCCTAGGCCACCAAAAAATTATAGTTATCTAGCAAAAGGAAAGAATTTGGATTAGCAGGGTACAAAACAGGTGGCAAAAACCAAAGGCCTAAATTCTATGGTCCTAGTATAATTATTTTCCCCTCTGTTTAAGCCACAAAATTCAACAACGAATCTCAAGAAGGATCAATGGGGATTTCATGCTAACTCTCAAGACTTAGATGATCAGTACTAAAACAACCAAAGAAAGCTGCATATATAATGAGTAAAGACTAGTGCTTATACTCGAACATTTAATGTCTCTCATTTCAGGTTACCACTTTCAACTAAAAGAGACAATGGAAGAGACTTTATTGCCAAAGTAACACCAGAGGTATCTGGGGTGCTGAGGATACAATAGAAATTGTGTGCTTCATGGAGGCCACAGTGCTTAAGAAAGACTGAAAAGCTGAATTCTATCTTGAAAGATAATCTCCCAAATATGTCAAGAAACCAACTTAATTTGAGATAAGTTCTTAACCAATAAACTTGCTTTTAGGGTAAGAGTGGACCCTAGAAACAAGCTCCAATTGAGGCTCTATGAAATGTTATATGTCAGACTCTTCCTTAAGATTAAGTAGATACTGTAAAATGTACACAATCTCTGGGTGCTTACAATTCCCAAACAGGGCACACTTTTCACAGACACGAAGAGGAGGAAGATTGACTATCTTTACCTTGAAGGGGCCTGGAAACCCATTACTGACTTTTTGGCCCCTAACTACACTTGTGTACCCTTGACTTATCTTAAATTACTTTACAGAAGAAATAGAACAGTGGAGACTCCACCAGGCTAGGAAGAGAAGATGTAGATACTTCGAAAGTGAACTACTTCTACCTAAGAGTCGGGCCATGCGTTTATAAATCTAAATTCTTATTATAGTTACTACTATTTGGGTTTCAACAATGTGTTTTACTTTCCTGGTTGTGATATTGTATAGTTCTAGTATTCTACTTTGTTATGCTTTCTTGCATTCTTCCTGACTTACTTTGTCCCCTTATCAATAGGAAGTAATTAAGTGATCATCTCCTGTATTCCCTAAGACTGAGGAATGAGCAACAAAAAAGAGGGATTTATAACAGCAGAACCAGCTTGAACTGTTCTTATCCTGTTTCTAACAAGACCCGAAACCAAAGTTTAAACCCTGGATACACTACTTACAAGTAACACTTATGAACATTTAACTGTTACTCTTTAAAACCCCACCCTGAACCCTGGATCAGGAAGACGGATTTGAACCTTGCCTCCTGTCTCCTTACTAGTCAAATCACAAATAAAATGCTTTTCTTCTCTCAAAAACCAGTGCCATAGTATTGGCTTCTCTGTGTGTTAGGTAGCAGACCCTTGTCTGGTAACAGGGAGGCAGGGGGGATGTGCAACTCACTTATGTCTGTAAGCAGTTTCATTGTCTACCTTGGCTGCTGATACTATTTTAGCTCTTGGAAGTTGCCTGTACTCCTCACTCTTATCTATCTCACTGGAAATGGTTCTTTAAAATGACTTTGCAAAACCTGATTTATATTCATTTTCTTTGCTGACATTATGCTAGGCTTTGTAAATCACTTTCAGTTTTGAAAGTGATTTCAAAATCTCCCTCCTCCTTTCCTTTTCTTCCTGTTTCTATTTCTTTCTCTTTGGTATATTGTTATTTTTAAATTGCCATCACTTTTTGAAAGGCTCTGATGTCCAAGGCATCATTTTCAACTCTTTTGCCTGAGAACTTCTACCTAGAACCTGTCTTCATCCCAAGGACACTATCAAAGAGGTCTTGCTAATGAAAGTAGCAGGTGGAATTCTAGAGAAACACTTATCTTGCTCTGGGGTGGGGGTCATTTTGGCTTTTGCTGGTAGCAGATGTATATTCGTGTGCATGTAATATTGAGCCTTCTCCTAAACTACCTTCAGAATGGCTCATGTGTAATAGTTCAGAACCACTTTTTCTCGCCCATGTGTTCTGTGCAGTGTCTCATCTGAATACCTGCTGCTACCAAGCTCAAACACCACTTTCACTCTGCCTGAACTAGGCTCTTTGTGTGTCATTCGATATGGAAAGATACAGAGCAGCTGTGGTGGGCACAGCTCTACTCCACACCCCCCAGGGACCACTAAATCTCTAAATTCCACAGTTGTTTTCTGAGATGTGGCAGAGTTTTCCCTAGAAGTTATATTTCTAAAGAAAATATTTCAGCCCTTCTTTTGTGCACACATTTGTTCCATTTTAGGTAGGAAGTTTACATTTATGTATGTCAGTCCAGCTATCCCTATGAATTCATCACCAGGCATCCAAAGTTATCTGGGAATGAGTAGTGAAAGCAAAGCAGAGCAGAAGCTGTATCAGAGCTTCTTTGGTCATGTGACCTTGGGCAGTCATGATATCACCTGGCTGAGATTCTCCATCCATACAATAGGTGTGAGACCTACGTCAGGGGCTCTCTCCAGCTGGCTGTGTGTGAGTATTCTCGCTTTAGGTAAAAGGAAGCATCCCCGAGGTGCAGAGCAGCAGCTACTTTTCTCAAGATGACTTTTTTGCACTCAAGATCTCATCCCCCTCTTTTCAGGGTCTAGCGCTTAGAGTCTGTGTGGAAATTTTGAAAAATGTATGGCCATGGGTTCAACCTCCTTTCTGCCAAGCTCTGGGAACATGGAATCTGGAAAGCTGAGGCAAGTTTTCACTTTTAGTGCTGAGATGATCAAGGAAAGCCTGAGAATTAGCTTTAGATGATTGTGACAGAACTACACAAAGTTGATTTAGGCAGAATGAAAGGAAATAATGGATGCATTTTTCATGAGGACAGGGAACTTGGCTGCAGTGTCTTCCCCTTTTTGATAGTTTCCGCTGGCCCTCCTGCACTTGCACCTGAGTTCTTATTTAGTTGGGTGTAAAAAAATATAAAAGCTCAAAAATCTCCAATTCCAGAATATTAGCACTTAGGAAAAAGCATTATGCATTTATAAGGTGTTTCCTGAAATGGAAATTATACTTAGAGTCCACACTGCTCCATGCCTGTCTTTAGTCTACTAATAACGATCCTCTTTCACTTGGAAATCTTTCATTCCCTCAGCCACAAAGGAATGAGCCCCTGAATGAGACAACTCCAACTGCTTGCCCACACACTAATATTCAAACATCAGGGAGGAAGAGCAGGCATTACAGAGCTCTATAATAAAAGATTAATTTATAAATATTTTGCTCCAAGTTCATGGAGACTCCCCCATGTTCACTTCAGAAGAGGTTCACCTTAAAGTCAAGTGCTCTGGCAGTCCCATAAAGCTTTCCATGTGCCTCTGGCAGGAGTTGCTACTTCTCTCCTTTTTCCTTCCAAAGAATTTTTACATAAGAAAGTAGGAATCTGAGCAGGTAAGGAGAGCCCAGGAATTGGAACATGGTGAATTGTGCTGTCAATTTTCTTTGTTTCTAACTGGAGACAACTTCACTCTCATCTAAGTGCCCACCGTACTAATGATAAAAAATGATTTAACATTCATGATTTACACCAATGGCATGAATAAAAGATTTAAAGATACTGCCGCAGCCAAGGGCACTTTTCAACTTTTTATCACTACCTTTGTCCTCCGGGCTCTGAGAATCTCTGTGCCAAGTAACTATGAGCACTTTATTCCATAATGCCACATTTACACATGTCTACAGAGGAGTTCTACTCACAGGGTTGTTGGGAGCCATTCTTGCTAAATGCCCTACAGATAGGATTAAAGTTGCCTGCAAGCTAGAAGTTTGCAGAGCAGGTGGGCTCTGTATTGAAGGAGGAAGTTTGGCTCAATGGATAGAGTTGAACATTCCTTGTACAAAAGGAATAAGGAAGGGAAAAAAGGAACAAGGATGTTTTGAGAGAACTTATGTAAATGTCAGCAATTGTTAGAATATCTGTGGGTTTTGCTTTTCATGCATTTCCAAGGGTATAAATATGCTGTACTAAATAAACTCAGGGCACAGTATTCACTGTTAGCCCTTCCATTTTATCTTTTGTCTCTCTCTCTTTTTCTTTTCTTAATCCTCACTCCCCCTCTCAGGAACTGTTCAATCTTAGCCTGAGAGCCTGGCGGGCTCCGGCACAGGGTGGGTCATAAAGTCCTGTTTATTTAGGATACCCTTATTTAGGATTCCTTTACTCCATCCTCAATGTGGCAGCAAGACTGTAGTCAAACACGCGCTGTCAAGAGAGTTCCTTTTCTGTTTGGTAGAAAGGATTTTGTTATTGACAATTGATGATTTGCTATATCTAAGACTGGGGATAAAAACCAGTGTCAGCTCCAGTTACAGGAACTGGGGAGACTTCGTGCTTTTAGCTATTAAAAGATCCATTAAGAGAAAATTTTCTTAAGAGTAGGAAAACACTTTTGTGCAAAGGAAACAGAATGTGGAGAGGCAGCAGCAGCATGATTCATTTAACTGTGCATCAGAATTACGCTGGGAATCCTATTACCTGAATGCCCAGACCCTATCCGAGATCCCAACCCTAATTACATAAATTTTATAGGAGCGAGACCACCTTTAAGTTTTGCAAATGATTCCAATATGCAGCCAAGAAAGAAAACCATTGTTTTCACAGATACATGGCAACTGAGGTTATCTACTGCCTTGAGTGAGTTTTGGCAGTGTTTTTAAGCAATTGGTTTATTTCACCTAAGTTATTAAATTTACTTGCCTAGAGCTCTTCACTCTATGTAAATTCTCTTATTCTCTTTTTAATCTTGAAATCATCAGTAGTGATGAACCTCTTTCATTCATCACAGAGGTTATTTGTGCGTGTGTGTGTGTGTGTGTGTGTGTGTGTGTTTATTGGTTAGCCTGGCTAGAAGTTTATTAATTTTATTGGTTTCTTCAAATTTATTGGTTTTTTCAAATTTTTGACAAACTGACTTGTAATTTTATTTTCTCTATGTTCCTATTTTCAGAGTTAATTGATTTCTTCTCTAACTTTAATTTTTCCCTTCATTCTGTTTGTTTTATTTTTATTTTCCTAGTTTCTTAAGGTGGGAGCTTAAGTTACAAATTTTTGATTTTTCTTCTTTTCCAATATATGTATTTAATGCTACAATTTCCCCCTAAAAACTATTTTAACTACAGCCCACACATTTTGGGAAATTTTATTTTTATGTTTATTTGGTTCAGAATATTTCCCTTGATACATCTTTGGCCAATGGATTGAGAAGTATATTTTTTAAAATTTCAAATATTTGAGAAATCCCCAGCTATCTTTCTGTTATTGCTTTCTATTTTAATTCCTGTGTAGTCTAGAATGTGTTTTGTATTTCTTTCTATTCTTTAAAATTTTTAAGGTTTTTAAAAAATCTTAGAATATAGTCTCTCTTAGTGAATGCCCCATATGCACTTCAGAAGTGTATTCTGCTTGTTGTTGGCTGAAGTGTTCTTTTAATATAAACTAGGTCAAGTTGATTGACAGTGTGTTATATCAAGTAAAGATATCTGTTTGCTTGATTTACCAAGTACTGATACAGGGGTATTAAAGTCTTCAACTATAATTGTATCTATTTCTACTTTCAGTTCTATAACTTTTTTCCTCATATATTGCCTCTCTGTAGTTAGATGCATACATGTTTAGGATTGTTATTTCCTCTTGAAGAATTGACCTTTTATTATCATACATATCCTTATTGGTTTTTCTGACATTAATACAAATACCCCAGCTTTATCTTGATTTATGTTAGCATAATATATCTTTCTGCATATCTTTACTTTTAATATTTAATTTTAATCTATCTGGATCTTTAAATATAGATTTCTTTAAATATATAGTATATAATATATAATTTATATGTAGATGGCATATAGTTGTGTCTCTTTTTGTTTTTTTAACCAGTCTGATAATCTGTTTTTTTTTAAATTTGTGTTTAGACTACTTACATATAAATTACTATTAATATAATTAGATTAATATTTACCAGTCTTTGTATATTTGTTGCACTTGTTTTATTTTTTTCCCCTTCTTTCAGTCTTCTGTTTATTTTGGCAGTTTAATATTTATTTTTGATTACAATTGACATATGATATTTTATGTTTCAGGTGTATAATACAGTGATTAAACACTTATAAACTTACAAAGCAATCACTCTGATAAATCCAGTACCCATCTGACACCACACACAGTTATTGCAATACTAATGACTACATTCCCTATGCTATACTCTACAGTTCCATGGCTGTTTTGTAACTGTCGCTTTGTACCTCTTAATCTCCTCCTCTCTTTAGCTCTCACCCCAACACCACCCCTAATCTGGCAACCGTCAAAATGCTCTCTGTATATATAAGCTTGTTTATTTTTTATTTCTTTTTTCGTCCTGTCCTCTAGATTCCACATGTAAATAAAATCATATGATGTTAGACTATTTCTTTCTGACTTACTCCATTCAGTACAATACCCTCTAGGTTCATCTAAGTTGTTGCAAATGGCAAGATTTAATTTTTCTTATGGCTGAGTAATATTCCTATACAAATATAGACACCCAGATTTACTCTATATTTTGGTTATTGTAAATAGTACTGCAATAAACATACAGATGCACATATTCCTTCAAAGTAGTGTTTTGGGTTTGTTCAGATAAACACCCAGAAGTAAGATTACTGGGTCCTTTTTTCTTTATAGCCTTAGTTTTAAAGTCTATTTTGTCTGCTTTAAGTATTGTTACCCCCGTATTTGTTTTCTTTTCAATTTTCATGAACTATCTCCACCACTTTACTTTCAGTCTATGAGTGTCTTTTGATATGAAGTGAGTCTTTGTAGGCAGCATATGTAAGAGTTTTGTTTTCTATCCATTTACCTATACTATGTTATTTGATTGGAGAATTTAATCTATTTACATTTAAAGTAATTGTTGATAGATATGTAGTTATTGCCATTTTATTATTTATATTTTTTTATCTTCTGTTTCCTCCT
>PVKZ01007612.1:0-21643 GCA_004027375.1 Macroglossus sobrinus | reverse complement strand
AGTTAATAGCATTAGAAAATTGTGGGTCCAGATTATTTCTTGAAGAGGCTTGGAGGAATTGACGCACGTGATGAAAGACTCCTTTGGACCTCACCTTGCCTCTTCTCATACCTGTTCATTTGGATTCTGCCATATCTTATTGCTTCTTTTTCTTTCTCCTCATTCACAAATATGGTTCATATTGTTAGAGTAACAGTATGAGTTAACAGTATTTATTTTAAGTATATAGTGTATAATATAACAATATATATGTTAAACAACAGTTTATGTTCTTAGTGAGACTTGTGGTCAACAATAGACTATTAGTATTTTGGAGAGTCAATATTTATTCACGGGTTTTCTATTGTGCAAGCGTTCAGGGCTCCTAACCCCCACATCATTTAAAGGTCGATTGCACTTCATTACTCGAGTACTTTACTCATGTTGGACATATTTTTTTCTATCCAACTCTTTCTGCTCAGAATATGTATGGCAACTTCTACATTAGATATGCCAGGCTAACTTGTATTAGGACATCTTTCTGGTGCAATATAAATAAAAACATACATAAATATCTCTCAGTGTTTTAAGAGACAGACTCTGGTTCCATTAAAGTTGAGGTAGCAACATTCTTCTAGGGCCCTCCCATTTTATTAAAAAAAAAACTAGATGTAACACAACAAACAAGCATAGGAAGATCTGAAGGAGAAAGATGTAGGGAGATGCCTTGGAACCTAGGGACCTGAGAACAATATAGCAGCAGTCCGTGGCTTTTTTATCGCTTCCACAAATCCAGGCCTGGGTTCTGGTCCTCCAACCCAGAACTACCGGAGACAGACACAAAGAGTCTCAGAAAAGCCACATTTCCTAGTCAAAGAACTGGGGAAAAGGTGGCCTTAACAGAACAGAAAATGTTTTGGCAATTCCTTCTCTACTCCAGACTAACACCAATGGAAAGCCTGTACCTTACCACTCTCAAGTTTTAGTGAAGCCAAGCAGTGATCTGATCTTCACCCCACTCATCCTCCAATTTCCCTGATAGGGTAGTGTCAGTAGGGTATAGTTAAGAATTGAGCTCCACTGGTGTCTGGTAGCAATGAAACAATGAGGTAGGGCTAATGGTGTGCTGCTCACCCTGGTGCCAGTCCTACTCCTGAGTGTGCCAGTAGGGAGCTGAGCTTCCATTTCAGTCCTGCAACGACAAAGCACTGTGAACCAACTCTTCACTCTTCTCTTCCCTAGTGATAGCAGGGCCCTATTAGAAGCTGAGCTTACTTGGAAGCCAGGAGTCACCTAAGTCAATGCCACACTGTCCCTAGGGAGAATACAACAGGGTAGCTGGTAGAGCTGAATGTCTTTCTCACTCATCTGCAAGGAGGCAGTGTGAGTCAGCACTCCATTTCTGCCAGAATTGTGTCAGTAGTGCCCAGCAGGATGCTGAACATACACACATGGTTGTTGCAGTGACACTTCAACAGGAGAACTTTATTCTAAAAGATTGACTATGTTCCAGATTCTCATACTATAATATCCTAAATGTCTGTGATATAATAAAAAAAAAACTTGTCATACCACATAGGAACATAATCACAACTTCAATGAGATAAGACTACATATGCCAGCACCAAAACAAATAAGATGTTGAAATTATCTAACAGAATTTTAAAACAGTCACAAAACAAATGCTTCATCAAGCAATCATTAATTTTCTTGACACAAATGAAAAAAAACCAGGAAATTTCAGCATATAAAAGTTGGAAAAATAACCAAGTGAAAACTGTAGAACTGAAAAATATAGTTTGTGAAGTTAAAAACAAAACAACTTGCTGGATGGGCTCAATAGTAGAATGAAATGACAGGATAGAATCAATGAATTTGAAGAAAGGTGAATAAAAACACCTGAACAAAATGGGGGAAAAAAAGCAGACCAGAATAGTATAGCACTACTTGGATCTGTGGAACAATAAAAATAAGCTAATATTCATATTTTGGTGGTCTCAGAGGAGACTAGAAAGAAAGGGGGACTGAATAAGTATTTAAAGAAATGATGACTGAAAACTTCACATATTTGTGAGAGAAAGATTTCAGGATTCAGGAAGCTTAGAAAACCTCAGACAGTGTAAACACAAAGAAATCCATACCAAGACAAATGTAAGTAAAGTTCTAAAAATTAAAAAGAGAAAAATCTTGAGATCACTTGGGGAGAAAAGACTCATTACTTATTGAAAAAAGCAATATCGAAAAGAACAATTATCTCATCTGAAAGCATAAGGCCAGAAGAAACAGGCACAATATTTTTCAAGTACTAAAAACAAAGAATTGTCAAATGTAAATACTACATCTGGCAAAAACAGCCTTTATGAGTGAAAGAGAAATAAAAAATTTTCAGATAAAAGAAAGCTAAGAAAATCTGTTCCCAATAATTCTACCATTAAATAATGGCTAAAGGAAGTTCTCTATTGAGAAAGTAAATGATAAGATAAAGTTCTGTAACTTCAATATTTAAAAATACATAGAAAGGAATGAAGATGAAAAGATGACATATCAAAACGTGAGAATTAGGTAAAGCATGTTGAGAGGGAAATTCTTCTATTAGTACAAAGGAAAGAACCTAGGACATATAAAATCATCTTGAAAGAGAATAAATGTGGGGCTGTAAAGGTTGTATCTGAGTTTATTAATCACCATTATAATCACATTTATAACAAAACAAATTTCAACAACAACAAACATGGAAACAAACTCATAGATACAGAGAATATTTTGAGGGCAGCTAGAGGGAGGGTGGGGAAGACTGTGAAAAGGACAAAGGGATTAAGAAGTACAAATGGATAGTTACAAAATAGTCATGGAGATATAAAATGTAGCATAAGGAAAATAGTCAACAATGATGCAATAAAAATACAAGGGGGAAGAGGGTACTAGATTTAGTGGGGTGATCACTTTGTGAGCTGTATAGGTATCCAATGACTATGGTGTGTACAACTGAATCTAATATTGTATGCTAACTATAATTTTAAAAACTCATTGAATTTTACACTGTAATTACAAGTAAGTAATGCTTTATTATATTTCAGTAAAGCTGTAAAAAAAATAAACGTGAATTTGTTTTCTTTTTCTGGTATCCCTATGATGTGAATGTTGTAAGGCTTGATGTTTTTCCGTAGGTCATTTTCACTATTCTCATTTTTTTCTGCTTCATTTGATCTGCTATTCTATCTAATGTATTCTTCATTTCAGTTATTACAATCTTTATTTCTGTTTTATATTATCTTTATCTCCTTTTTTACTGTCTCTGTATCTTTGTTGAAGTTCTCACTCAGATCATCTATTCTGCTAAGTTTTTGAGCCTCTATGTAACCAGTGTTTTTAGCTCTGCACCTGGTAGATTGTTTGTCTCTATTTTGTTCAGTTCTTTTTCTGAAATTTTGTCCTGTTCTTTCATTTGGAATATGTTTCTTTGTCTCATCATTTTGGCTGTTCCCTTATGGTTTTTTTTTTTCATGTTTCATAGATCTTCTGCATCTCTCTGTTTTGACAGTATGGCCTTATGTAGATGATATCCTGTGGGGTCCAGTGGTGCTCTCTCTCTGATTACCTGAGCCAGTCCAGTGCTCTAGAGTGTCCCTTGTATGGATTATGTGTGATATCTTATTGGAATTGAGCTTTAACTTCTATCAGCACATCAGTGGGTAGGATTGACCCTCAGGCTCACTGACCTTGAGGACTGGTGTGACAACTGCTTTGGAGAAGCTGTTGTGTGTGGGCTGCCCATGAGCATATTCACTTTAGTTAAGCTCTGGTGACTGACAAATCCACTCTTTGTGTGTTTTGTGGCATAAATTGATTGATACTCTGGTGCTGTCTGAAGCCAGCCACTGGGTGTGCTGGTTCTAGCAACTCTTGGGAGGGTCTCTGATGCTAGCCAATATCAGCCGCTGCCTGTGCCAAGCCCCAAGCTACTCTGGTAGGAGATACAAAGTGATCTGTGGTTGGTCTAGACTGTTGGTCTAGGCTGGTACTCTAGGCTGGGAAGCTTGGTGTGAGGCTGTTGGTCTAGACTGTTGGTCTAGGCTGATACTCTAGGCTGGGAAGCATGGTGTGAGGCTGGGACCCCTCACTCCTCCAAGAGATACTTCTACATATAATATATCTCTCTTGATTCTTAACCAACACAGGAGGGTGTGGGACCAGCCTGTTTCATGTCTCTGCCCCTCTACCAGTCTAGATGTTCCTTCATCTTTATTGTCTTACAGAGGTTCTGTTGAGCTAGTCTTCAGGTTGTTCATTAGTAGTTGTTCTATAATCAAGTAGAAATTTTGATGTGGACCTAGGACAATCAAAGCCTCTATCTTCTCCGCCGTCTTGGCCAGAAGCCTCAACTGACTTTTTTAAAGAGTAGATAATGAAATTTGATGGAGAAAAGATAATAATTTTAACAAAGTATGCCGTAACAGGTGAAGATCCTTTAAAAAAAAAAAACCACTTCAATACTTACTTAACACATGAAACTAAAATTAAGTTAAAAGAAGTCTTAGGAAAAAAATGTAAACAAGCATTATAAAATTTCAAGAAAAAATGTGAAGAAAAATTTTTTGATCCAAGTGACACAAAGATATCTTAAGTGTGACACCAAACACATGAACCCCAAAATAATGCACTGGAGTTCATAAATTAAAGCATTAATAACTTCAGAAGATACTGTTAAAGAGAAAATAAGCCACACAATAGAATAAAATACCTACAAAATATCTATTAAAAGATTTGTATTTAAAATATATAAAGTTAGCCTTCATAGCCCAATGGTATGAAAACAATTCAGTTTTTAAAAATGGATAAAAGATTTCTTTATTTCAAGTTTATGCAGCAGCTGTAAGCATGCCATAATGATGTAAATTTTTAGTGATGACTGCTTTCTTTCAATAATGCATCCAGACCTGATGTGCTATTTTCACCTGTTGCTGGAGACACACAGTTGCTAATTGCTATCATTTTATGGCATGTCTAATCCAATATTAGTTCCTTCTTCCTATCTCACCTAAGAAACACTAACCAGTCAGAACTGATCTCCACATACCCTAACTCCTCCTCAGAAGGCTTAAGTAAGAATCCAAAACTTTTAAAAAGCATATGCCCACTCTCTGTTTTTGAGAGGCATGTGGTGGCTCTTTGGAGAGCCCTTGACCACTGTGTTGAGCCAATAAACTTGACTTTGTTGCACTATAGGTTTGTTGCTGGTGGCCTTCAACTGATTAGGCTTTAACAGCATATTTTTAGTTTTATAGATTTATTTTTAAGTGGTGAAACAGAATTGGAAATTAGTGACCTTTAAGGTGTGAATTTGATAGAGGTTTTCCTAAGTAGAGTGTGGATGAATGAAAGCTTCAGAGTCAAGAAAATCAAGGAAATTTGAAGTTATCAGATAATATATGCAAGTAGTTAGAAGTTGTTCTTGCTGATGACAAACATAGAGATGGAAATGATATTTTAATGCAGGTGCTGAAGTCCTCAAGGAAAGAATGGTGGTAGAGAGATCAGTAGGGTAAACAGAAGATGCCATAGTTGCAATGTCATGACTCCAAAGAATGGAGTGTGAGTGGAACTGAGGTTGAAATACAACAATTTGCAAAAGGTAACAAGATTCCACCAAAGTCTGATGGTGTGACCTATCAGAGTCAACACATTGAGGCACTTTGTTCTATCTGTCACATGTTTGAGACACATCGATAGCTATACTTAACTTTTCCACATAATTACACACTGCCCCATTTAAATCTTATGATTAGTCTATGAAATAGAAATTATTAATCCCATTTTAGAGTTCATGAACTTGAATCTAAAAATGGTTGAACAATGTTCCTGAGTTCATACATCTCAAACTGAACCCAGGTCTTTTGGTTACAAGGTCACACCTAGATTTTTCAAAATATTTAAATGAGGGAGAGCAATCCCCCAAGTATCCATGGATCAAGAATTTAAGAATGATAATAAAACTTGAACAACTAAAAAAATTAAATAAGAAAACAAAAATATAAACCCATTTTTATTATTAGAATCAACAACTTAAAATTTCTCTCTCAAATCACAATAAAAATACATAAATGGTTACCCTCAACTTCTGTCCGTATTATGTCATGCAATAAAAATAAACAGTTTGCCAACATCGACTAGCCCATGGACTACATTTTAAGTAACAGTAGACTGTGCTTTGTTTTTGCTTACTTACTCATATTACTCCACAGTATTCCCCCCAGTGCCTGAAGTTCTCAGGTAAAGGGCCTGTTATGTCTACAGTATTGGATTTAGAGCCCTGCACTGACTCTTGTCTCCATTTCTAGTCACCTTTCTATTCCACCTAGTCTTTGTTCAGACCTCTGGACATGCTGCTGTCAGGATCTTTGGAAATACATATTTTGTTGACACCTGAACCTTCTATATAAGCCACCTTCCCTGTACAGCTCCTTAAACACAAAGTTAATTATTCTTTCTCCTATATTTCTGAAGCAGCATCTACATTGTACTACTATGCATCATTGTACTACTAATGATCCTGTGTGATAAATTCCACATAGTTTGTAGTTTCTTTTGATCATTTTGTGTTATAGAGAACAGTGATTAAATAAACATAAGGTTTGCTGTCAGCTTCTCAGAGTTTATGGAATATTGGCCACTGCCACTGTCTAAAAAGACCAATAACTCAATTTATTGCTGAGAATGACTGAGCAGAGCAGATCCGCCAGCAAACACCATTTTGGAGATTTGGTACCTGCTCCTTCTTATTCTCATGTGGCAATCCACTCTACTTCTTGATAGCAATGTCAGTGCTTTAAGTAGAAGTGTGAAGTGAGGAAGCTTATATATTGTAGGAAAATATTTTGTTGGTTTTAGGTCAAAGGACATAGTCCTACATGGGGTAAGACAATCTTGGAAGGGGGATGAGACAAATTAATGGACAAGAAGTACAGGAATTCACCACTGAGTAGTACTTGAGCATGGAAAATGAAGTTATAAACAGTAAAATAAATCCCTTTGAGATGCCTCTGCCCACTAGAACTTGTCAGAAGAACTGTAGGTATGATGGATCACAATGTTAACTTTCAGAGATATGTAAAGTAGGTTGAGGTATCTAATGTACTCATTGCCTGCTGCCACAATGGAATGTTGGTACTTAGATGACTCAGAAGAGGTTTTTGAATTGTTCTGTTGAGGGGTGGGAAGAAAAGAGAAGGAAAAATAGGGGACCATGCTGTGTAAACTGAATTTCAGAAATAATTGTCTTGTTTTCTACAGCTAAATAGTCACATGTCCAAGTAATAGTTTTTTTCCTTACTGTTCCCTACTTCAATTTTAATACTTCTTTTCATATGACTCAAAGGTTATTTTATTGGGAAGGACATTGATATGACCCAACTAACCCTAACCAAGTAGTAAGCTAATGGTTTTGAATGTGTGACATACTCTGGGAAACATAAGAACACTCGCCTTCATTTTTACTAAACAAGAGAGAAGTAACTCCAAAGGATACCATGGCTTATAGATGTCCCTTAGGGAAGGCAGCCTGCCCTTAATGAGTCACTGGGCTCCATAAGCATTTCTGTGCAAGAGAACCTTTTTCTCAAAGGGAAAGAAGAAACAGCCCTGGGAGATTTATTGTTTTCCTTTTCTTCCCACCACACACACAAGATACCCTCATCCACACATCATGTATGTAACTATGTTCCTTGACCGAGGAGAGCATTCAGGGTTCATTGCCAAGTGTTCAGTCCACAACTACTTGTAACACTAAGTGGACAACAGATGCTTTATAAAACACTCTTTGGAGTTCAGCCTCAACAGTTCTGCCTCTGAAGGTGAGTGCAGTATTCATGGGTTTTGTTTAAATAATTAAAATTTTTATTTGTTCAAAAAGAAATTAAAAATAAAAGAAACTATCTCATTAACATAGCTTTGTCCTTTATGGACACTGCCTCAGCAAGGGATGCACTGCAGAATGCGTTTTTGGGCACCCAAACCAGGCCACCTGGAGTCCCCAGGGCAGTGTGGATGGTTGGCAGCTGCCAAAGCCACTGCCATAACTGTGAAAGGAAATTGGAAAGAAACCACCAGGTATTCAGGTTAGATGAGACTTACAGTTCTATGACCATCAAAAGTGCCCCATGTGTTTAGGGAAAAGATAGTTGAGAGTCAGAGTCCCTGACCCAGGTGGGCAAGCAAGAATGAGATGCCAAATTTAAGAGCTATAGAAAGAGCCCTGGGTGGCTAGTGGAAAGGAAGGGAAAAACAAAAATCAGCTGTATTATGCTTTGGAATAGTACAGTCTACAAGTATGAAGGCAACAGATACTGTACTTCCTGTCTTATTCTGGATTTGTGATGAATATCTCCTGCCATGTTTTGAAAGAAAAACTATATGTACTCATTAAAAAATCAAATACTGAAAACCTACTAACACTTCATTCTTACTTAATGAAAATAGTTACTTCGCCCTGATGTGTGACCACAAACACCTTTTGAGTACTTTATAGATATAATTTCTTTTAATCTCATGACACAGGTGCATTACAGGAACCATTATTCCCATTTTTCAAATAAAAAAACTGAGAATCAGAGAGATTAAGTGTCATGCACAAGTTAAAACAGCTGGCTGGTGGGAGGGACCTGAGTTTTCTCTCTCCATCCATGACTCTACAGTCAGCAGAGACTGAAGCTCACATAGCATGCACAATGATGCAAGGGTGGTCTCACTGAACTGTGCTTGAGACCGAAGAGAAAGAACACAAGGCTTCTCAGTGCTTAGCACTGTTCCTCAGACCATTGTAAGGTCAAGGGTGACAAGAAAATTGTCAGGGATCTGAAAAGTGTGCCATAGGTGGAATGTCCAAAAGAAATATAGATGCTCAATTTTAAAAAAGAAAAAGCAGTGGAGGTGTGCTAGTTTTACTCTAATGTTTCAAAGTGTTTCCATAGAAAGTAGATGATTTTTACCATTAAACTTCTGAGGGATTATTGATAAGATTGTAAAACAGATTTTTAATGATAGAGCTAACAGAAATGGCAGTAAGCTGCCTGCCACTGAGTAATTTAAGTACACTTAATGAAGATCAGTCAAAGAAGAAATAGACACATTCTTTTATGAGCTGCAGAACTCAACTGTTGATTCACTATACCTCACAGTTCATTCATTCAAACTAAGTTCCACCATTGAAAATACTAAATGTTTTCTTATCTACAGTAAAACAATAAAAAATGTTTAAGATACTAAGACATTTTGAAGATATTTGGTACCAATATTTATCACTCATGGTAAACGTATAAGACTTTATGAACTGAAATAAAATTGTTAGCAGAAAATGTGTTTCTACAAAAATTAGAATCACTAACAGTTGAGTAGACATCTCTGTTTCATATTAACATAACTCTTAAAGCACAAAAATTGCAAGGAACCACATATAGGAAGATACATTGGGAAAATAATGAGAAACAAATTATGACACTCCATGAATACCATGCTATGGAATTTGACATAGAATCCATCCAGCATTTCAGATATGATAATTTCTCAGGAGACTAGGAAATACTTTATTGATAATATGAAGTGAAAGTGTGAATTATGAAAATGGAATATATAATATTACAAATATCTAAATACTACTTACTCATGCCCCAGTATTAAAATACAAATGGAATAAGTATTAAAATATATGAAAATGGATTGTGAGGCATTTTTAAAGTAAAAGATTTGTAGGTAGATCTTCCTCAGTTGTTATTTGCATATAAAAATCAAAAGAAAATTCATACAATATGATATGTAAATCTATAGAATTTGCCTGTAATAATTGCTATTTAGTTGAAGTTACTGGAAATAAATGTAGGCATAAGTGAAATTTTCAGGTTGATAAAGTCCAAAATAAAATTATTTTATAATATTTTAAAGAAATATTTAAGAATTATTTTTATTTTTCTATTTTCTCATTCTGATAGGTATATCTTTTCTCATTTTTACTGAATCTTTAGTATGCCTTGAAATTGTTGCATTAGACTGCAGTAGTTTCTCTGTGTCTTCCCTATTATTGTTAATTCTGCTTTCTCAGAACTGCCTTAAAACACAGGAATATTTTGCCTTTGTGACAATACAGTAACAAAACATGGAAAAGTCTTAAACAAATGGATATTCACATTTCCCTCAACAAGAATAATGCACAGAGGAGATGAAGGTTCGAAACCACACTAGTGTGACACAGTTCATTATTTTGAGGTTAATAGAGGATCCTACACTTAGTGTTATATTCTTTGTGATATTCTCAGATTCTATATTGTCACCTTAATGAGCAATGTCAATATAATTATGTTAATAGCATCTGTCAGCTTCATATCCCAATGTACCTTTTCCTCTGTCATTTGGCCTTTGTGGACATCTGGATATCCTCTTCAGTCACACTTGTCATGTTCATGGGCTTCCTGAGGAAAGGTATCTCTCTTTCTATTGCTGGTTGTGTGGCTCAACTCTATGCTATGGTCAAATTTGAGACCACTGAGTGCTTCCTGCTGGCTGCCATGGCCTATGATTGTTATGTGGCCATCTGCTCACCACTGCTCTACTCTACCCACATGTCCCCCAGAAACTGTATTCTCTTAGTGGGGATGTCCTACTTGTGTGGGTTTGAATGCTTGGACATTTACTGGCTGTTTATTGTATCTGTCTTTTTATGGACCAAATCAGGTAGATCACTTTTTCTTTGATTTCTCCCCTTTGTTGAAACTTTCCTGTTTGGATATCTCCCTTTTATCTCTTCTGGATCCATTATTCTGATCAAAGTGTTTGTCATCTCTCTCTCTTAAATCTACATCCTCAACACAGTCCTGAAGATGCTCTCCGCTGAAGAGTGACACAAGGCCTTCTCCACGTGCACCTTCCACCTCACTTCAGTTACTGTCATCTATGGAATGATCACCTTCATTTATGTGATGTCCGAATCTAGCTACTCAACTGACCAGAACAGAGTGGTATCTCTGTTCTACACAGTGGTGATCCCCATGTTGAACCCTCTCATCTACAGTCTGCAGAACAGAGATGTGAAGGAGGCCCTGAGAAAGGCAACTGTCAGAGTACATTCTTACGGTCCATTCTTACCTTGTCCGATGAACTATAAAGTTGTTGCTCACCTGTATCACACTTAGAACCTACCAAATGATGCAAAACTGATTGCTTAAATTTATGGCTCCTCTTGTCTATGGCCATGCTGCCCTGAACAGGCCTGTTCCCATCTGATCTCAGAAGTTAAGGAGAGTCAGGCCTGGTTAGTACTTGGATGGGAGACCACCTAGGAAGACCAGGTGCTGTAGGCATAAAAAATAAAAAATAAGGGATTGTAAACTGACAAGGTCCTTGCAATCTGCAAGGTCAACCAAGTGTTGCCTTCACCTAAAAAAAAAAAAAATTCATGACTCTTCTACCTCTCACTTTTATACAATAGTAAGCTAAATATTGTTACTGTAATTGTTACTATTCTTAATGCCCATAGGTTCCAAGTACTCTTTCTTATTTAATTAATCTAGTAAACAATAGTTTGCACTTACTATTACATCTATTAACTGGGTTATTCCTCACCCAAACTCTATAAAGTCGTACGATTATTTCTTTTTTACAAAAAAATAATTTGGGGCACAGAGACATAAAATACATTGCTGCAAGTTATGCAGCAAGGATACTGTGGCACCAGTGTTTGAATCCAGAAAGTCAGGGTTTAAAACCACTGTGCTTCTCCATTTATTATTCACAATTCTATGATGGTAGAATTATTAATTTTCCTCAATTTACAGATCAGAATTCTGTGTCTTAAGGAGATTAGTAGTCTCTCTTGAGAGAGATGTTTACATGTCCTCTGTAGGAATCAAGTTATTTGGTTCCAAGCATTTAATATGGACTGTAATGTCTAAATCAGTCTAATGATGTCAGCACCATTCTTCACCAAGAAGGTTTGAGCAGAGCAATCAAGCCTAAGATATTAATTTGTATCAGTCTTTTGAACAAATTCTACCCCCAACATCTGGGCTGTGAAGACATGTGAAAACAGGCATGGGGATGGAAAACTGTGCTGATTCCTCTCTCTTAGGATATCAGGTCTGGGAACCAAAATCAAATGATTTGATAGAAGTCTATCCATATTTAAATAATAAAAAAATAGTCTTATTTGGTATAATATAGACTTCTTTATTTGTAGGGATTAAGGAGGGTACCTTTTAATTCTTAGCATTGAAATTAATTCATCAACAATCATAGTAATGTAATCTGCATTTATAAGAAAATTAGAAATTAAAAGAACTAGAAATGTTGTTAGACATTGCACTAAATATATTTCTGGTATAACAATCTACCCCCATTTACTTCATCACCATGAGACTAGGAAGGGTGTGGAGATTTTCTATAGTCAGGCATTCCCAGCCCGAAGCACAACTGTTGGGAGCAGCCAAAAGCAAGACTTAGATTATAAAAGTCCACATCTCACTGTAATGGGATGAAAGAAGTGAGGATTGGAAGATATGAGAAGACATAATAAAATGGAAATTATTTATAATATACTTCTAAGTAACAATGCAGAGTATCTATAATATTGCAAGTTTTAAGTGGTAAATACATAAGAAAGACCTAAAGGTAACAGATAAATTTAAAAATATAAAAAGATTTAAATAATGAGTAAAGGATAACTGTTCCTCCAGTCACAACTAAATATGTGCTAATTCCGGCTCCTTACCATCAATCAATTGGAAAGCCATTATTTTCTAAATATCTGGACATCAGTTTGATGTTCACTTTCAAAAACTCATTTGTGACACTACTTGGAGGCAGAGTCAGACTTCACAGGTTTAAGGGCCCAGTGTTACAAGACTGTCCTCACTTCTGGCACAAATTTTAAATAATGGGTCCAGCTGGCTACAAAGTTAGGGATTAGCCTACAACTCTCTCCCATGTTTGAGTCCTACAACCCTCTCCCAGGTTCAATAATTTGCTGGAATGGCTCACAAAACTCATGGAAACATTTACCAGGTAATTATGAAAGGTATCAGAAAGGATAAAAATTAGTAGCCAAAGGCAGATACATAGCTGGAGATCTGAAAGGGTTCCCAGGGCAGAAACTTCTATCTCCATGATGTTGGAGTCACCATCCATCTGGCATGTGGATGTGTTCACCAACCTGAAAGCTCTCCACTCAATTTCAGGATTTTTATGGAGGCTACCTGACTGGCATTAAGTCAGTCTCTTTAATGCCTTGTCTTTTCCTTGTAGAACAGCAGAGCAAGCAGACAGTTGCCAGCTTCTAATCATGGCTTGGGATTTCTGGTGACCAGCCCCCATCCTGAAGCTATCCAGGAACCAAACACTTACTTCATTAAAACAAATCATGTTCCTGCCATTGGTGTTTTGGGATTGAGTTGAATCTATAGATTGTTTTAGATAGTATGGCTATTTTAATGATGTTAATTCTTCCTGCCCATGAGCACGGTATATGCTTCCTTTTATTTGTATCTTCAGTTTTTTTCAATGATGTCATTTTCTGAGAATAGTTCTTTAACCTCCTTGGTTAATTTGATTCTCAGGCATTTTATTCTTTTTGATGCAATTGTAAGTGGAATTGTTTTCTTAATTTCTCTTTCTGAAAGTTCATCATTGGTGTATAAAAATGCCACTGACTTCTGAATATTAATTTTGCTACTTAATTGAATTCATCAGTCAGTTCTAACAGGTTTTTAGTAGAATTTCTAGGGTTCTCTATATATAGTATCATATCATTAGCAGATATAAGAGTTTTATTTCTTCCTTTCCAATTTGGATAACATTTTTACTCTTTCTTATCTTACCACTGTGGCTAAGACTTCCAATACAGTGTTGAAGAGGAGTGGTGAAAGTGAGCATCCTTGTCTCTTTCCTGATCTTAAAGAAAACGCTTTTAGCCTTTTCCCCTTGAATATGATGTTAGCTGTAGGTTTGTCATATATGGCCTTTGTTATGTTGAGGTATATTCTTTGTATTTGCCTAGAGTTTTTATCATAAGTGGATGCTAAATTTTTCCAACATGTTTTTTGCACCTATTAATATCATGTTTTTCATCTTTTGATTTGTTAATGTGGTGTATCACATTAATTGATTTATGGATATTATACCAGCCTTGCATCCCAGTAATAAATCCAACTTGATTATGGTGTATGATATTTTTAACGTATTGTTGAATTCAGTTTGCTAATATTTTGTTGAGGATTTCTGCATCAATGTTCATAAGAGTTCGTAGTTTATAGTTTTCTTTATTTGTAATGTCTTTGTCTGGTTTTGGAATCAAGGTAATGGTGGCCTCAGAAAAGGTATTTGGGAGCCTTCCCTCTTCTTAAATTTTTTGAATGGTATCATCAATAAATTAAAGAGCAACAAGTGTTGGCAAGGATGTGTAGAAAAGGGAACTGTCATACACTGTTGATGAGATTGCAAATTGGTTGGTACAGCCACTGTGGAAAACAGGCTGAAGGTTTCTCAAAATATTAAAAATGGATATACTTTTTGACCCAACAATTGCATTTCTGGGTATTTACCCAAAGAAAACCAAAACAATAATTTCTAAAGTTTTGTGCACCCCTGTGTTCATGGCAGTACAGTTTACAATAGCCAAGATATGGAAGCAAACTAAGTGCCCATCAACAGACAATTGGATAAAGAAATTATTGTTCATATATACAATGGAATGTTAGTCAGTCATTCAAAAAATGAAATCTACCATTTGTAAGGACATGGATGGACCTAGAGGTTATTATGCTGAGTGTAATAAGTCAAACAGAAAAAGATAAATAACATATGACTCTACTTATATGCGGAATCTAAGGAACAAACTGATGAAAAATAGACTTTCAAATATAGAGAACAATTTGGTAATAGCCAGAGTGAGGCGGGGTGGGGGGATTGCAGAGCTGATACAATGAAGTAAAGGGTTAAAGAAATACAAATTAGTAGTTGATAGATGGTCACAGGATGGGAACACAGTTTAGGGAATGTAGTAGCATTAATCTAATGGCTGGGTGGAAAGCTACAGGAGAGAAAGGGCAATCAGGGGTATCATTTTATAAACTATATAAAAGTCTAACCATTGTTCTGTATACTTGAAAGTAATAAAACAAAATTTACATATATATATATATATATATATATATATATATATATATATATCAGAAAAAAGTGCTGCTGTCACTCAGGAAATTCAAGGGGGGGGTTAGGAGCTTTGTGTCAGGAATGGGGCAAAGATTCAACATTAGAACAAAAGATACTTCTAGTACCCTATTACTCAGGAAATAACAAGGGTTTTGGGGGAGATTTGTGTCAGGAACTGGAGACATAGACTGAAGATACATTTCTATATGTCACAGTCCACCCACTGGTGTGTGGCTGTGGACACATCATAGAAAAATAATCATAAAAGTCCAAAGGTACTTGCTCATAACTAGAATCCCATACAGGAAATAATTAGTCCATTATCAAGTCATATGAAAATCTCCCCATGGTGAGTCTATTCAGGTTTGCAGGCTTCCATTTGACACTGTTGGCTTCTCAAGGTTGGAGTGGTCTCAGCAATATATGGCTTCACCTTTTCAAGAATCTGGTATGATTACCTGAGAGGAAATATCATCTCTTGCTCTGTGTCTCTTTTAAGGTGTTACTGTAATACTGTATTTTTGATAAAGAACATTTCTAACTGTTCTGTAAAAATTCCAGGTGCATCCTGACTCCCATGACATCTCAGAGCTTTAGTTACATGAATTCTACAGTCCAGAGTATAAAGGCTAGTATCCATCTGGACACTGTAGACCCATACCTTAGAGGTCAGAGTGTACCTGGTTCTTCTCTATTTTGCCTCAGGTATCATTTGAGCTTTCCCCATTGGGAACTAATTTGAGTCAAAGGCCATTGACCAACATTAACTACCGTATCTATTTAGATTTATATATACTTCCTATTGTGCTTTCAGTGGTTCATGAGATAGTGTGGGAGGGGGTCTCAAACATTGAAATTTTTCTTTCGTTGTGACCTCAGTGTGTATGATAAATTTTGATTTAAGTCTTGAAGTCACTTTACAGATAGATATGGGATAGTCATTTATTTCAGAAATATTTGTTGAACCTTTATTATATTATAGGAACTGAGTAAACACTGAAGATATGTTGATGAGTAGACAGAGTTCTAATGTAGTTTAGATTTTAGGGGAAATACTAGGGCATAAATAAAGATTATAACTACAGAACATGATAAATGGTGTGGGAGAAAGTCAATTGGGTTTACGTGGCTTACAAAGAGTAACTGTGATGATGTGAGCGGTGTTACCTTAGAGTGAAAAGCAAGTCCACCTGGAGTAGGTGATAGCTGAGTAGAAAGTTGAAAGATGAGAAGGACCCATTGATATAGAGAGTGAGGGGAAAACTGCCAGACAAATCAGCAAGTGTCAAATCCTTATAATCTCAAGAAATAAAGAGACCATGGTGACCCAAGAAGAGTGAAGTACTCAGAAAATAATTAGATCATGGGGAGCTTCATAGAATGTGAAAAAGTGCTTGAATTTTTTTGCTACCATTAAATGGTGGTTTTAGTTTGTGTAATCTAATGTGAGTAGTTTTTTTTTTAAAGATCGTTCTGGTTGTATGAAAATTATTAAAGAGAAGAGTGAGAGCAGGGGACCAATGAGGTTAATATTCAAGATCTGTGATGATTGTATCTTGGACTAGTTCAGTTTTAGTGTAATTAAAGAGAAATTAACCTATTCAAGATATAGTTTAAGTAATAGACCAAAAAGGACTTTGCCAGTGGATTAGTGTGAGGAATTAAAAATTAAAGAAGTTGAGGAACCCTCAGCAATTTTTGGCTTGTAATATTTGGTGGATATCAATAGAGTGTCATTTATTAGCTGAGGAAAAGTGATTTTTAGTTTATCTATTGCTTCAGAACAAGTCACTCAAAACTTAATTGGTTTAAAACAAAGCTATATTTTATATTACATTATATTTGTGAGTCAGAAATTCGGCTTTGGTTTGGCACATTCCTTCTTCACATGTACTAAGCAGGAGTCACTTAGTGATATTCAGGTGGTATCTGGGTATGTCTAGAGTTCATGATGATTTCACTCAAATGCCTGGCACTTTGATAGGGATAGCTTGAAAGCTTGTTCTCCGTATAGTCTTAAGAATCTTTCCATATGGTCTTACCTGTAGAGTAGTTGAATTTCTCACATTGGCTCAGACTCCAGTAGCAAGTATCCCAAGAAACTAAAAAGGAATCTGCAGTGTTTTCTATGACCTAGCCTCAGGAGATCCAGAACATTATTTATCCTGTCTTCTCTTGGTGAAACAAATCACTAAAACCAATCCAGATATATAGAGATGGAAATTAGACACACCTTTCAATGAGAGAAATAACAAAGACTCTGCAACCATCTCCAATGTTCCATAATTCCTCTGGCCACAATATTTACCTATTTCCCACTTGCCAAAATATATTCATATCTCCCTACATTTCCCTAAAACATTATGCTATTATATCATCAGCATTGTATCTGTCATCCTGAGATCTAGATCAAATTCAGGCATAAATGAGGTTATTGGACACAACTCAGATGCAGGAGTCACATAGCAACATGGGCCCATAGAAATTCCAAAATCCAACTAAACACATCTTGCCATTTTCTTGATCAGGGTCCAGTCCTGCTTCTTACCAATAAGTTTTTGTGGCTCTGCCTTCTGAGTTATAATTCAGTCCTCTGAATCATCTTTCATTTCACAGGGAAAAATAGCCCATGTTATAGCTGAGTAGTTTTTTTTTTTTTGGCTTGTTTCCTGCTCATTCTAGGTTGAGAGTCCAAAGACCTCTTTATTTCCTACTGTCCTTTACAGTCTAAGCAGATATCATTTCTTTAAAAGCTGTGTGAGATATTATATTCCTATGCCTTATTTATTTTGTAACTGAAAGATTGTACCTCTGGACCCTCTTCACTTATTTTGTGCACCCTACTACCAGCCATATCTCTTCACCTTTGAACAACCAAAAGTCTTTTCTATGTATATATGAATGTTGGAAGTATTTTGTTGTTGTAGTTGTTCACTTGTTTTGCTTATTAGTTTCCGTAAGTGAAATCATATGGTATTTGTCTTTCTCTTTCCTTCTTATTAATAACCTGAATGTCCATCCACATTGTAAAATGGCAGGATTTTATTATTATTTTTTTAGCTAAGTAATATTCCATTGTGTGTGTATATATATCCCACAACTTCTTTATCCATTTATTTATTGGTAGACATTGAGGTTGTTTCTTGGGGTGCATATATCTTTTCAAATTAGTGTTTTGCTTCTCTATGGAAAAAATACTCAGAAATGCAATTGCTGGATTACATGGTAGTTCTATTTTTATTTTTTTGAAGAATTGCCATGGTGTTTTTGTAGTGGCTGCACCAAGTTATAATCCCACAAACAGTGCACGAGGGTTTCTGTTTCTTCACATACTTGCTTATTTCTTGTCTCTTGATATAAGCTTTTCTAACAGGTGTGAGATGATATCTCATTATGGATTTGCTTTGCTTTTCCCTGATGATTAGTGATGTTGAGCATCTTTTCAGGTGCCTGTTCGTTATCTTTGCCTTCTTTGCAGAAAAGTCTATTTAGATCCTCTGCCTATTTTTTTAAAAAAATTGCATTGTTTATTTTTTTAGTTGTTATTCAATTGTATGAGTTCAGCATATTTTTTGGGTATTAACCTCTTATTGAACATATCATTTCCAAGTACATTTTTCCATTTGGTGAGTTGTCTTTTTACAGTCTTGATTATTTCTTTTGTTGTACAGAATCCTCTAATTTGATGGAGTCCCACTTGTTTATTTTTGCTATTGTCATGTTTGCTTTTGGAGTGAGATGTCAAAAAACATTGCTGAGACTGATGTCAAGTAGCTTACTGCCTACGTTTCTTTCTAGGAGTTTTATGGTTTCAGGTTTTACATTCAAGTCTTTAGTTCATTTTGAGTTTATATTTGTGTATGGTAGAAGACAGTGGTCTAATTTTATTCATTCACATGTGGCTGTCTAATTTTTCCAACATCATTTATTGAAGAGAGTGTCATTTCTTCATTTATATTCTTGCCTCTTTTGTCATAAATTAATTGATCATAAATGCAAGGTTTATTTCTTGATTCTCTATTCTATTTTTTCATCTATCTGTCTGTTTTTCTGACAATATCATTTGTTTAATAGATAGATAGATAGATAGATAGATAGATAGATAGATAGATAGATAGATAGTTTGGAGTATAATTTGAAATCAGAGAGCATGACGCCTCCAATTTTGTCCTTCTTTTCAAGATTGCTTTAGCTATTCAGAGTCTTTTGTAGTTCTATACAATTTTATGATTGTTTATGTTTGTGAAAAATGCCATTGGAATTTTGATAGCAATTTCATTAAAGCTGTAGATTACTTTGCATGTATGGACATTTTAATAATATCCTTCCAATCTGTGTCCATGGATTATCTTTCTATTTATTTGAGTCTTCTTAGTTTTTTTCACCAGAGTAATAGTTTTCAATATAGAGATTTTCACATCCTTGGTTAAAATTATTCCCAGATATTTTATTCTTTGGATATAATTGTTAATGGATTACTTTTTAATTTCTCTTTCTGCTAGTTCATTATAAGTTTAAAGAAATGCAACTGATATTGTATTCTGTGAATTTACAGAATTTATAAATACTAACAGATTTTTGGTGGAACTTTTAGAGTTTTTGTTCTATGATATCATGGCATTTGCTAATAGAGGCAGTTTCACTCCCTTTCTGATTTGGATGCCCTTTACATTTTTTCTTAAATTTCCTGGAATAAATCATTACTTTTATAACTGTCTCATTATCCTCAAGTCCTTGTTGTATCTACCTTTACTAGCCTTGCACGTGTTATTTGGACTTTCTTTTAAAAATATTTTTTTTACAATAAGTCCTCTAAAAATCACTATAAAAAACAAATATTTGGCATTGTTGGTTCTCTTCATTGTGTGTTCATTTTCTATTTGATGAATATCTACTATTAATCTTATAATTCTTTATCTACTGCTCCTCTGTATTCTTTTAATATTATTTTTACCTATTAAAATTAATGCAAATGGTATTAATTTTAGGTTTTTATTTTCTAGTATTTCTAGTATAACTTTTCTTCCAAGAACTGCTAGTGGGATAGCACAAGATTTAATATTTATCATTCAATTTTTTAAAAATCTTTTTTTTAAGTTTAAACTGTAGGTTATTTAAAGAGTTATTTATTTCATTTCTAAACATATGGGTATTTTCTAGTTATCTTTTTGTGATGATTTCTAGATTTATTACATTACATTAAAATATGTTGAGACTTGCTTTATTTTCCAATATCTGTTCAATTTTTAAAAATATAATGTATTGAAAAAGATGTCTTTTTTGCAGTTGTTCCTGTATTCACATATTTTCTATGTTCAATCTCATGGTTCAGATTTGCATATTATATTACTTAAGAAAGTGTGTTAAAATTCATTACGAAAAATCAAAGAATTACCTTATCTATTTGGTTTAGCAAAGAACTAAGCATTATATTTTCCTTAGTTATTATATTCTTTCTTAACTAAGAAGGTTAACATGTGCCATGACATTGTGTAGAATGGCTGATAACTGTTATAAATTCTATCAAGACCAACCAGCAAAATATATTTTTGTTAAACTTTCATTTTTGGCACAGGCACACTGGTAAATAGCCATGTAGTTTTGGCAAAGGACTTAACAACTTTGCCAAATAAAAACTAGAAGATTGTCAAGGTCTTTATGTAGCAGCAACTCTTTTATAAAATGCAAAGGTGTTCCATAATTACTCTGAGAACTTTGTATGTGCACAGAGGGTAGATGGCCCATTTCTCAAATACCACCACAGAAGGTCCTTATGTTCTGCTTATGACCGAGTACAGAATCCTAAACAGTGCAGGATCCACTTAGAGACTGCACAGCATTTAAGATCCCAGATGGCAAGTGTCATCCATCCCATTTAAAGCATAATAAAATCCTTTGACTTCTCTAAAGACAAATTTGACTTTGTGAACATTTTGATTTTCCTAAATCCTGTCAAAAATGGAATGCCAGCTGTGTTATATGAAACATTGGTTATAACAAAAATGATTCTTTAATTATAAAGTATATCTAGACTGAAAAGATTATATATATGAAATATATAATGTTCTATGCTCTATGCTTCCCAATTGCAGAGATTCTTACACCTGGAAACAATGCTTGCTGGAACCCTGTAATTATACGTGATGGTGTTATAAGATATGTTGTTCCCAATTACAATCATGAGACATCTAACCTAAGATCGCTTCTCTGTGCTTTCTCTTGTGATCCAATATGAAAACATTGGATCACAATGTTTTCCATGAGGATTATGTTCGTCAAAGAGAAATGCCTGCTCTAACTGCTGGCATTGTGAATTTTTCAGTTACGAAGTTCTATATGGTTGTTTTTATACTGTTTAGTCATTATTTTCCAGTAGACATTGGTCATTGTATTTTAATAATTATCAGTAGACATAATTGAGTCTTGAGTTATTTGTTTGATTATTCAGTTCACCCCAAGGTCCACCTGTCCTGGA